>SJYX01019031.1:165904-225191 GCA_006410675.1 Oreotragus oreotragus | reverse complement strand
TGGAGAAGGAAATGGCAACCCACTCCAGTATTCTTGCTTGGAGAATCCCATGGACTGAGGAGCTATGGTGGGCTGCAGTCCAGGGGGTCACAAAGAGTCGGACACGACTGAGTGACTTTACTACTACTACTTACTACTTTGAATAGTGTTGAGTGTTGTGTCTTTCGTGTTCCCTGCAAAATCTAATCTACTGTTAATCTATGCAGTGAATTTTTTTAACTCAGACATTATAATTTTCATCTTAGGAAGTTCAGTTTGAAGTTAGTGTATTTATTTCTTAACCTTTTTGATTTATGGAAGAGAGTTATAATAATGGCTTTGATGTTCTCGTTTCATAATTTTAATATCTGTGTAAGTTCTGGGTCAGTTTAAATGGACTGATTTATCTCCTTATTATGTGTTGAATTCCCTTGTTCTTTGTATGCCAGGTAATTTTTGGTTGAATGTCAGGCATTGTGATACTTGCCTTGTTTGGTGCTGGATATTTTTGTATTCCTATAAATATTTTTGAATTCTATTCTGAGACACAGTTAACTTACTTGGAAATAGTTTGATTCTTTTTGGCCTTGCTTTTAGGATTGGTTAGATGGAACCAGAGCAGTGTTTAGTCGAGGCTAGTAATGCCCTGCTACTGAGGCGAGACACTTCTATGTATTCTACACGATGGCCCATGAACTGTGACATTTTCCAGTGTAACTGGGAGGAATAAGCACTATTCTGGCCCCTCTATGAGCGCTGTGCATTGTTCTGTCTAACCTTCTTGGTTTGGTAGGCTCCTTACAAACATCCACCAGCAGCTAGTAATGCCCTGCTACTGAGGCGAGACACTTCTATGTATTCTACACGATGGCCCATGAACTGTGACATTTTCCAGTGTAACTGGGAGGAATAAGCACTATTCTGGCCCCTCTATGAGCGCTGTGCATTGTTCTGTCTAACCTTCTTGGTTTGGTAGGCTCCTTACAAACATCCACCAGCCAGTACTTTGATGAGTAGTGAAAGATCTCTTAAATTTTGAGAAAGAGCTCTTAACATTTTCTTTCTGTGCAGCTCTCTCCTTTCCCTTATTCTATACTATAAGCTCTCAGTTTTTTGTCTTCCCAGACTAAAGACCTCTGTCTTCTTCATTTGGGGAGTGTACCAGTTATCTCCTTGCTGTGCCCTAGAAACTCTCTAAAGGCAGGAATCTGGGGGAGTTTTGGGGCTCACAGAATTTGTTTTCCATATTTCAATATCTCTGACCTCTGGTGCCACATTTTCAGTTTGAAAACTCATGTTCTTTTCTTTAAAAAAAATTAATATTTCAGGCAGTAGGGTAAATAAATCTAGTCTCTATGTCACCATCGAGTCCACAAATGGAAATCTAAGATTCTTCTGATTGTTTAGGAACCACTGTTCTTACCTAGGAGTTCTTTTTTTTCCCTTTTGATAAACTTTTTAGTTACACAGTCTGGGAGCACTCTACAGATATTACCCCTCCTTTTCCCTGATACCCTTCATAAGTTTGAAGATAATGACAGATCTGCCACCATCTTTTCAGGTTCTTCTAATTCTTCCTTGTGTTGCTGCTGCCGCTGCTGCTGCTAAGTCGCTTCAATCATGTCCAACTCTGTGTGACCCCACAGACGGCAGCCCATTGGGCTCCGCCATCCCTGGGATTCTCCAGGCAAGAACACTGGAGTGGGTTGTCATTTCCTCCTCCAATGCGTGAAAGTGAAGTNCTACCCTTCATAAGTTTGAAGATAATGACAGATCTGCCACCATCTTTTCAGGTTCTTCTAATTCTTCCTTGTGTTGCTGCTGCCGCTGCTGCTGCTAAGTCGCTTCAATCATGTCCAACTCTGTGTGACCCCACAGACGGCAGCCCATTGGGCTCCGCCATCCCTGGGATTCTCCAGGCAAGAACACTGGAGTGGGTTGTCATTTCCTCCTCCAATGCGTGAAAGTGAAGTTGCTCAGTCATGTCCGACTCTTGGTGGCCCCATGGACTGCAGCCCACCAGGCTCCTCCGTCCATGGGAATCCAGGCAAGAGGACTGGAGTGGAGTGCCATTGTCTTCAGTTCCTTGTGCTACTTGACCTTAATTCTCTCCATCATCCAATTCTTGAATTTTTCAGGGACAGTTGTCTTTAAAGAAGCAAGATAATGACTCTTATGTCTTTGTAATTAGTTACCCTTCCACAGAACCTGACATACACAGATGTTTAGTGTTCACTGAATTGAGTTTTATGTGGGTAGGTATATACATGTCTTAAGCTTTCACTTCTGATGTTACTTCCTTGAGTGCTGTGTGGTCTTATAAAGTCCTAGAGACTAGCTGAGTACATCATAATCCTAAAATGTGTCATGATTAATTGATGCCAAAGATGATTGGCAGTGGATATCTGAAGCAGAAATCGTATCTATTTATCTCCGTGCCACTTTTTACTATATCTCAACAATCTCAAAGTTCAAGTCGGACCAGTTTTAACAACTTCCGTCTACTTTATTGAGCTTTATCTTAGGGAATGCAAGCCTAATTAAGGAGCTTGGGCTTCTTTATTTTTTGAAAACCTAGCTTCTGCTTTCAGTTCCCATCACTTCTCATTGAGAAATCAAGAGCCAGTCAACATCCTTTCTGCATCTCAGGTTCCCTATCTGTGGCATGGGATAGCTACTAGCTATTTTGAGGGTCAAATGTAACACAGTTCTTGAGACATGGTAAGTACTAACAACTAGTTGCTTGTAATTCCCTTGAATTTTTTTTTTTTTTTAAAGGAAACTTCAGTGTTAGGAAGAAAATAAACAATAAAATAAGGTTTAAGGCGTGTTTTGTTGGAGCATTAGGATTACTCACACATTTGGCCAGGTGAGGCCGGAATAAGGAAATGTGGGCTTTCTCTTTGATCTCTCTGGATTTTTGCTGGCAGCCGAGTCCAGTGCTGTAATTGTTTATTCCACAAGCTCATGCATGCGTGTGCACAGATATACATGCATACACACATTCTTTCTCTTTCTCTCCCTCACACACACAGGCACACACAGGCACACACACATTCTTGATGACTGCCATCTGTTCAACACCCTTTTGAACTAGCTGTTGAAGTGCTCACTCTCCCTCCCCGTCTCCCTCTCCAGCCCCCCACCCCTGGGTTTGGCGCCCGCTTTGTTTCCTTCAGAGAAGCCATGTCTGTCCTGGGACTCTATTGGGAAAGCAAAGCATAACTAGCCTCCTGCTCCAGTTGTTTGGAGCAGAGACGGGGCTTGTTTTGGGGGGGGTGGCTGAATTCCCTGCACGCTAATCTGTCATCGATATTAAAAACAGACGTCTGGTCCTCCCACGTGGCCTCATCAGAGCAACTGGCACAGGTCTGGGCCTCTTGGGCAGGGGTAGCAGATGCACGGGGGCTGGGGGCTGGAATAAGGAGGCGGGCTGAGGCACGGGCAGATTTCATGAACCCGAGCCCCATGTTTGACCCACAGAGGAAAAGGCTGAGGAAGGTAGGACAGCGGGGCTTGTCCAGAGGTTGCATACAGGAGTCAGCGCTCGATCGGGGGCCCTGGTTTCTGTACCTTCTCTCCCTGCCAAGTCCACACATCTTCCCACCAGGGATATGACCTCTGGTGTGCATTGCTGCTGTTGAGAATAAACCAAGAAGCAGACAGAAATGAGAGAACAGAAGGTGTCTGCGTCTATGGGCAGGATGGAGGATTTGGTCACCTGATGGCCGCTGGGGGCTCTGACCTAATAGAGAACGTAGGCCTTCAGGCACATTGCTTCTTTTGTCCTACATGGCAGTTCTGAGAATCCCCAGCTTTAGAGCGGCAGGACCATAAGCAGTGAGCCCAAGCCCTCACTGTAAGGGCCAGAAAGGGAAAGACAAGAAGGAGAAGGGTCTCGCCCCATGTCATGCCCGCCCCCCACCACACCCCCCTGCGCTGTATTTGGTCATCTCCGGAAATAGTTCTTTAACCTTTTAAAAATCAGAGACTTCTCTCTCTCACTGTGAGGTTTCCAGCTTCCAGCTTTTGGTTTGTGGTTCAGGGCTGGAAGGCCAGCTGGCTCTGTTGGGCTGCACAGCAACCAGGCAGCAGGCCCTCTCCACCACTGCCCCCCCATCCCTTCGTGAAAGGCAGCAGCATCTGGAGCTGGTCCGTGCCCCTTTCTGTGCCTGCATCCGGGAGCCTGATGGGCTGCTCCAGCAGCGGGCTCTCCTCCCAGCTCTCCTCTCTTGTCTCCGCGTCTGCCCGTCTCTAGCCTCCAGGTCTCTCTCCCCTTCCTTCCTTCCTTCCTTCTTGTTCTCTCTGTATGATTGTCCCTCTTGGCATCTGTCTGTCTGCTCTTTTGTCTTTTTTTTTTAGCTTCATGTTGCCTTTGGTGTATGTCTCAGTCTATCATTTCCGATCTTTACCTCTCCAATCCGCTTAGGCATGAGCTGCTGATCTGGTTTCACCTAGAACTGAGTCAGGGACAGTGTCCTGAATGGTCAGAAGATGTCTGTATCTACCCCAACCCCGTTCTCTCTTCCCTCTTGTTTCTGTCAAGCCTCATCTACCGCAGAAAGGACACCCCTACACACACCCTCTCTCCCTCGCCACCCCCTCCACCTCAGCGTCCCTTCTTAGACCTCAGACTTCTGACCTTGTCAAGCGAAGGGGAGCAGTTATGGAGGCGAATTGTCTGGGGAATCAACTCAAGGCAGAGGACCACCAGGTCCCCAGCCCCCAGTAGCCAAGGGGACGGTGGCGGCAGGACTGTGATGGAGTGATTGCATCGGAGCTGTTTATGAAATACCGTAGGAATTACTCATAGCTCCTTGAGCAGCGCAGGCCGTGGCTGAGCCGTACCCTTTGTCTGAGAAGCCAGAGGGGCCCTCACCCGCCTGCTGTCTGCTGCCCTGGACCAGCTTGAGGGAGGTGATGTCATTGGAGCCCAGGCCCCGCTCCCCCAGCTCGAGTGGAGGGGGGTGAGGGAAATATGTGTTACAGGGCGAGGTACAAAGCAGCATGACTGCAAACATCTGGAACTGATCTCAGGTCCTCAGAAAATGTTTCTGTCACTCTAGCCGCTCTTGGGGTGAGAGGTTTCTCAACTCAAGGGCCTCCAAAGGGAAAAGGTACTTGGAGGGTCTTAATTCTCTCCATTCCCGCATGCCACCCAGCCTGTCTTCTATATCACAGGGTGGGTTTTTTTTTTTTTTTTAACCAGTTCACAAAGCACACTCATCTGTTTCATTCGTGTATATGGAACTCTTACTATGGTTCAGATGCTCCAGAGCATGGTGGGCATGGAATAGGAGCAAGACAGGCCTGATTCCCACTCTCGCGGAGTTTACGTGTCTACCAGGAGATAGATGGGACTTTCCATCTATCTGGTGCTAGTGGCAAAGAATCCACCTGCCGATACAGGAGAAACGAGAGATGCGAGTTCAGTCCCTGGGTCGGGAAGATTCCCTGGTGGAGAAGATGGCAACCTGCCCCAGTGTTCTTGCCTGGAAAATTCCACAGACAGAGGAGCCCGGTGAGCTGCAGTTCATGGGTCACGAAGAGTTGGGCTGCTCCTGAGCACACGTGGGTTTTGGGTTTTAGGAGACAGATAACAATTTAGCAAGAAATTATGCTAGCGTGGTCGGTGATGTGGCAAGTTGGGCACTGTAAGAGCACAGATTAGAGGGTTCTAACCCAGTTCAGTGGTGCCAGTAAAGGCTGCGCAGGAAGGGAGTTCAAGATCCTGCTCCACTGGTTAATCATATGGGTTAAAGCTCACTTAAGAATACCAGCCGCTATGTAGGACTCCCTCTGGCCAAAAAGAGCGCATCTACTGTCCTTTTCTCCCCACGGCCACTTGTCACCCTGCTTGACCTTTGAAGCAACTTTGCATCGCGCACCATAGATACAAAGAGAAGAAAAGTTAGCTTTCCCTCTGTTCTCTCTAGAACCTCCTTCCAGGCCAGAGAAGAATTAGTTTATGCAGCTGCCTACCTCCCATTCATAGACTTTTTTAGGATTCAGCCCATCCTGCCTTATGACCCTAAAATGCAGTCATGCACCCCAAAAGATAAATGTCATCCAGCGTCCATCTTCTTTCCTTAACTGAAACGGATGCTCTAAGCATCAGTGCTGGTTTGGAGTTTTCTCTTCCTCCATCTGTGTGCTCCCTGGTAGATGTTCAAGTCCTCCTGGGTTCCCTGCCCCAACAGCGCTGTCTCTCACGTCTTAATCTGCTCGTCTCCAGTGAGCTCGCCCCAAGTGTCCCTCAGCCACCTGCTGCCAATTCACACCCTGGAGTTGTCGTCATGTGACGTTGTTGTCCCATCAAAGATCATTAGCTCCAGTATCCCACTCTCTGACCATTGTCTTTTCTTGTCTGATTTTTGATCTCTCATTCCTGCCACATCTTTTAACTTAATTTGATTTCCCATTCTTCTGTATCACTGCTCTATCTCCATCCATCAGTTTCAACTTTTTTTAAAGTCACCTCCCTATCCATGTGAAATGGATTGCGTGTTTGTCCCCTTAAAATCCATATGTTGAAACCTCACCCCCTGATAGTATTAAGAGATGGGGCATTTGGGCAGTGACAAGGTCATGAGGCAGGGCCTTTGTAATTGGATCAGTGTTCTTTAAAATGACATCCTAGAGAAATTCCTTACTCTTCCACCATGAAGTTACAGTCAGGAGAAGGCTGTCTATGAGGAGTGTACCCCAAATCTGCTTATGCTTTGATCTTGGACTTCCCAGCCTCCAGAACTATGAGAAATACATTTCTGTTGCTTATGAGCTACCCATCATGATGTATTATTATAGCAACCCAGATGGACTGAGGCATCATGGCAGAGCTCATGGCTCATAATTTAATCACTGTTCTCAACCAGCTCCTGATCGCTTTTGCCTTTCTGGTCTTCAGCTGCCTTGCTTGGCCAAACACCCACACTAGATGCATGTCACAGCCCTCCATCTTCTCCTCTGCTAGTACGTACATCAAACAGCCAGAGAAAGAGACACAGCTGGGGATACTTGGCACCAATGTATCGTCGGTCACCAGCATCAGCCTGGTTCTTCATGCTACCAGGCAATCCTACTAGACTTCTATCAATTTGCTTTCTGTTTCACCATCCTTCAGCTCATGGCAACTTATCCTTCCCTCTCTCTCAGCAAATGATTGTGTCTCCTCATTTGTGGAGAAGATGTATGAGTGTAGGAAGTAGGTAAACTTCTCTCAACTGTTTTGAATCCATATGCTTTCTGCACATTCTTCCTCTGCTGATGCAGGGCGGGAGGTTCTCTTTTCCTCTCTTATCTTAATCCTTGCATTGCACTGTTTCCTGTGCCCTACTAACTTCCTGGGAAACTTGATGCATCAGATATCTCCCTATATTCTCTGTTTCCAACCTCTCCTTTAGTTTCTGATCTCTCCTTCCAAGCTTTCTTCTTTTTCAGTTCAGTTCAGTTCAGTCGCTCAGTCGTGTCTGACTCTTTGCGACCTCATGAATCGCAGCACGCCAGGCCTCCCTGTCCATCACCAACTCCCGGAGTTCACTCAGACTCACCTCCATCGAGTCCGTGATGCCATCCAGCCATCTCATCCTCTGTCATCCCCTTCTCCTCCTGCCCCCAATCCCTCCTAGCATCAGAGTCTTTTCCAATGAGTCAACTCTTCGCATGAGGTGGCCAAAGTACTGGAGTTTCAGCTTCAGCATCATTCCTTCCAAAGAACACCCAGGACTGATCTCCTTCAGAATGGACTGGTTGGATCTCCTTGCAGTCCAAGGGACTCTCAACAGTTTTCTCCAACACCACAGTTCAAAAGCATCAATTCTTCGGTGCTCAGCCTTCTTCACAGTCCAACTCTNCACCCAGGACTGATCTCCTTCAGAATGGACTGGTTGGACCTCCTTGCAGTCCAAGGGACTCTCAAGAGTCTTCTCCAACACCACAGTTCAAAAGCATCAATTCTTCGGTGCTCAGCTTTCTTCACAGTCCAACTCTCACATCCATACATGACCACTGGAAACACCATAGCCTTGACTAGACGGACCTTAGTCAGCAAAGTAGTGTCTCTGCTTTTGAATATGCTATCTAGGTTGGTCATAACTTCTTCCAAGGAGTAAGCGTCTTTTAATTTCATGGCTGCACTCTTATGTTTTTCTTTTAAAAAAAATTCCACATCTTACACTATATCATGACTGTCCCACTCCTTTTCTTTATAAACACACTTTGAAAGTGGAGTCTGCAGCGGCTGACTTCATTTCTTCACTTTCCACTCCTTCCTCCACTCCCTCTACTCTGCCTCCCGCTATCTCCAAGTTTACTGGAAGCTTTTTCTCCACAAGCATCTGTAATCTCCGTGTCATTAAATCCAATAACTTTGTTTGTGGCCATAGATTTACTGTGTATCTTCAAGCATTCTACAGGCTTCAACATTCCCTTCTGAAACCTTTGTGGTTTTGTTGTTGCTGTTTCTGGGACACCAAGCCCTCCTTCCTGGTTCTTACCCCTGCCTCTGGAACTCTGCTGCAGCCTCCCTGGCAGACCCTGTCCTCCTGTCTGTTATTTAAGTCCTAGAGCACCTTCGATCTTGGTCTTTATCTCCTTTTTTTCAGTTTGAACTCTCTCTCTCTGGACTCACACCCACTCCCATGGTTGTACCCAGTATCCTCACGGCTCTTGCATTTGTGTTTTCACTTCTTCTGTCTATATCCAACACAAGCAATTCACACTCAACACGCAAAGCTGAACTCATTTCCATCTCTCCGCTAGTGTGCTCCCGACGACCTGCTCATTCACTCTCTACAACTGGGACCACCGTGAATTCAGTTCCTTGCAGCAAATTCCCAAGATGTAGCTCGTTTCTCTAGTTTTTCTTTATATTCAACTTATAACCGAGTTGTTTTGCTTTGATCATCATGCTTCTTTCCCTCAGCTTTACTGAGAGATAATTGACATACAACATTATCTCTTCAATCAATTCCTTTCTTTCTGTTCTCATTGGCTGGTCTAAACCACCCATCCTCTCTTGCAACCGCTTTCTAATTAGTCTTCCTATTAGCCACTGTTCCATCCCTTTCAGGTGGCAATTCTAAAGTCAGACTCACCCTTCAAAATACAGCTTTTAGATCCTATCCAGTGCGTAGCACAGTGCTTGGCATATCAAAAACTCTTGATAAGGATTTGATGAATAGATTTATAAATGTCATTTACCTAATGTGAATCCTTTAAGAGCTTCCCATAGCTCTTATAACTAAATGAAAAAAAAAAATTGGCATGACCTCTAAGGTTATGAATACTGCTTTTGGTCACTTCTCAGCCTTCTATCTGCTCTTGATAGATGACACAAATTTTCTTTCCCAGTTAGAATTTCTACACTCGGAGCTCAGCTTAAATTCTATCCAAATTTCTGGATGATATTTGGCCCTTTCATTGATTATGTAAACTTCCAGCATTCAGTATTCCCTTTGTGGCACTCAGCGACGGTTACGAGGGGTGTATTTTGATTGGGGAGGGGGAAGAAGAATAGAACACCTGTCTTTTCTCTCTGGAATACCAGCTCCTGCAAAGCGCAGTGACGCTCATTTTTTTCACGACTCTACCCCAGTGCCTATAAAACGCCAGGATTGTAGGAGGCGCATAGCAAAGACCTGAAGTGGGAGCAGGCAGCAGTGAGATGGAGTACAAGTTGAGAGGTATGTGAGGCAGAAAACATTCCGGGTAGAGAGAGAACTGCAGTGACCTTAGGGTATAAAGGGTGGCGTGCTGGAGGACACATTGAGAGCGGTGGGAACAGAAGAGACTGTAGAAGGGGTGAGATCGTGGTGAGCTGTTTAGGGCATGCGCAAGAGTGAAGGTTTTGTCACCCTTGCTGCTCTATTGGAAGATGAACTGAAGGGCCTTTGAATCCATTATTTCATTTTATCTGAAAATTATTCCTTCCAAGTGAGAGGGAATTGTCATCTCCATTTACTGGTGAAAGAGTTGAAGATGAGGCTTGTAAAGTTGATAGTTGGAGGGCAAACTTCTAAGAAGAGTGGGGTCAAGAATTGAATGTGAGTCTTCTGGCTGTTTAATCCACGTGTCTTTCCATTTCTCACTGCTAGTGTAATACTAGGAGAAGGCAGTGGCACCCCACTCCAGTACTCTTGTCTGGAAAATCCCATGGACGGGGGAGCCTGGTAGGCTGCAGTCCATGGGGTCGCAAAGAGTCAGACACAACTGAGCCACTTCACTTTGACTTTTCACTTTCATGCATTGGAGAAGGAAATGGCAACCCACTCCAGTATTCTTGCCTAGAGAATCCCAGGGATGGTGGAGCCTGGTGGGCTGCCGTCTATGGGGTCACACAGAGTCGGACATGACTGAAGCGACTTAGCAGCAGCAGCAGCAGTGTAAAACTAGCCAGAGGCAAGAAGCCCCAAGATTTGGGGAGCAAACACAACAACTGACTTTTTTTTTTTCCTACAGAACGTCATTGCCCTAAAAAGGGTTCTGTGTGGCAGTGAGGTGTGGGCTAGGTGGCCCAGTCAGTAGGACTAGGTCTCAGCTTCTGTTGCCCACCTGGAGAGATGGCCGACATGGAACTGAGAGGAGGCATCAGAGAGAATCCTAAGGTGAAAAGAGAATATAAAGAAGGGGTACACTTGTAAGGCCTCTCCCTCCTTCGTCTGACATGGGGAGGTGGGAGGGAAATAGGTTTTCCCTCTCAGACATTATCAAGTGCCTTGAAAACGTTAATTAATTCTCTGTTACAGCTCGACTATCTGTCTGTTCTCTTCCCCACTAAGACCACTGTAGCTAGCTTCCTCAGCAGGCTCCTCCGCCCTTAGTCTCATCCCTGGATTCAATCTTCCTCATGCTGCCAGGATCTTATCTGTCTATACTTCTGTCTCTCCAAGCATATTTCCCATATACGACTGCATTAAGAAAAATAAAAGTCAGGACTAAACACCAGTATTTCTCTGTATTGTGAACAACCAAGGAATGATGTATGATGTGTGTGTGTGTGAGATGCCTGGTGTATAGAATCTACAATAATCACATATCTTCTTTCTTTTGCCCTTACCATCTTTGAAAATATACATAATGCTCTTATCTGAAATAATTTCCCTTAAGCTATGGGTAACAAGCCAACGGTTTTTTAAAATGTTTGAATAAATTGTCAACACTTAAAATCAGGAATATTTTTACATATTTTAAAAAATCTTTTTCTACTGAGAAAGGGTAGCTTTTGTTAACCCTGGGCTCTTCCCACATGACAGCAGGGGACTAGGTCTCAGCTTCTGCTGCCCACCTGGAGGGATGGCCGACATGGAACTGAGAGGAGGCATCAGAGAGAGTCCTAAGGTGAAAAGAGAATATAAAGAAGGGGTACCAGGAGCGTGTTTTAGCAGCTGCCCCTTGAGAGAGGGCATGCTTACTTTGCTTGCCGTGGTTCTCCTCTTCCAGGCTGTCTGACATCCAATCTACTACTTTAATGTGTTAGGTGCTCTGCTCCTGTGGATATCTGAATGTGTCATCTCTAACTTAAACCAGGGACAGAGGACATCATCCCTTGAGAGTTTTGTGTTCACCATTTCTTGAAATATTTTCACCTGCTTCTTGCCATAACGCGGGCAGGGGGTTTGAACTGACTGTTGACTCATAACAGAAATGTCTTACGAAGATCACCTCAGTTTTTGAATTTTACTGTGTGCCCCACAAGACTTCTAGCTTTTGGAAGGTGTCTCTCTAGTTGATCACTGAATTCATTTGTTCGTTTTCCCCAGCACACAGTGTGACTTGTAGGAGAAGCCCAGTGGGTAGTCATTAAAGGGGTACACTGAACGGACAGAGCTGAGATGCTGTGGTAAGCTCATTTACTCTTCCAGATAATCCCGGGGTGAAGTGACTGTTCTTGTTCTGATGTCACAGAAGCCTGAGCAGGTGCAGAGGTAGCCCGCTGAGCATTATGCACCCAGAACCCTTTGATGTTGTACTTCCTAGACCCTTACAGATCAATTAAGCCAGTCTCCTCGACTCAGATGAGGAGACTGATGCAGAAGCCAAGGAGCCCCCACTCAGTCTCCTGGTGAATTCAGACTAGCACAGAGGCAGGGTCTCCCGGGCCCAGCCCAGTCCTGGTCTCCCCACCATGTGCCCTTAGGAGTATCCAGGCTTGGATTTGGCCATCAATTCCATTCTAGTCTTTATACACTTCCTGTGATTGAATTCCCTCTCCTTGAGTCATCCTGTCCTGCCTCTCAAGGGAGAGATTCTGGGTAGGGCCCTGGAGCCCTGTGAGATGAGATCAAGGAGTTATGTTCACTTGACCCCAAGCCCCTCAGGAAGAACTCAGTTACCCTGCCCTGATTTGGCCTCACCTACTCTCATGGTAGAAGGCAAGGGTGGAATACCCTGGAGAGAGGGAATTTGGTTATTAACCAACAGTGAAGATGGGCTTATAAGAGAATAGTAATGGGGCTTGTTGTAATTGTCTTGGAGACTGTTGACACATTTAAAAGCCTCAGGCACAGTTGGCATGAGTGATGTAGGAGAGCTTCCCAACACCTGAGTTCCCTGGGAGTATTCCCTCCATGATTCCCAAGGTCCTTTTAGAATCATAAGAAATCTGGAAGAAACCATGGGGATCACAGGCAAATCTCTACCCATTGTCCATCCTCCACCCTTCACATCTTACTCAGTCGTTACAGATAAGGAATAAGATCAGAAGTGAGTTGACTGAGGTCAAAGTTCATGAACATAATTCTGTATGGTTTTTCCTGTGGTCATGTATGGATGTGAAAGTTGGACTGTAAAGAAAGCTGAGCGCCGAAGAATCGATGCTTTTGAACTGTAGTGTTGGAGAAGACTCTTGAGAGTCCCTTGACTGCAAGGAGATACAACCAGTCCATTCTGAAGGAGATCAACCCTGGGATTTCTTTGGAAGGAATGATGCTAAAGCTGAAACTCCAGTACTTTGGCCACCTCATGCGAAGAGTTGACTCATTGGAAAAGACTCTGATGCTGGGAGGGATTGGGGGCAGGAGGAGAAGGGGACGACCGAGGATGAGATGGCTGGATGGCATCACGGACTCGATGGACGTGAGTCTGAGTGGACTCCGGGAGTTGGTGATGGACAGGGAGGCCTGGCGTGCTGCGATTCATGGGGTCACAAAGAGTCGGACACGACTGAGCTACTGAACTGAACTGAAGCCTAGAGGGCATATCAAGAGTCCCAGAATAATTGCTGCCCTCAGCATTGACCATTCAAGTGCCAAAGAGCTGTATCACGACATCTGTGAATTCGGGTTCACTCATTATTTCACATCCCAGGCAGTAGTCATCCTTTAGGGGCATCTGAGTTTTGGGGAGAAAACCTCCAAGAAAGGAGCATACCATTTTCAAAGGCCAGAAAAGACACAGGCATTCATGTAGGCAAATAAATTCTTTTATATAACCCTCCTTGAGCTGTATTTCCATTATATTTGAAAAACGGAATGATACAACTCAAAGTCTTTCCCTTCCTGAGTTGACTTTTAGGAAGCTGATGCCTAACCTAACGTGTAAGGGCAGAAGTCAACACTCAACTTCTTTCTCATCCTCAGACATATCAAACTTTGCCTCTATTTAACCTCCACCTGGGTCAGGAAGATCCCCTGGGGAAGGAAATGGCAACCCACTCCAGTACTCTTGCCTGGAAAAATCCCATGGATGGAGGAGCCTGGTGGGCTACAATCCACGAGGTCACAAAGAGTCGGACACAACTGAGCGACTTCACTTTCTTTCTTCTTGACCTCCACCTAGAATTTCCTGCCCCTGCTTGTTTGGATTGTTAGCACCTTCATAGCAGTTGGTTTCTTCCTCCTTTTGTTTTCTTCTTCACTTTGAGGTTTCCCTGACCACCCAGGTATACGCTTACTTCTCTGCCTCTCCTGTCACATCCCCCGGCAGTATTGCTCTGACATCGCTTACCATTCTCTGAAATAATCTCACTTGCTTATGTTTTTGTGTATTTATTTTTGGTTCCCCTGCTCTTGAATGTAAGCTCTATAAGGGTGAGGATGTCAGTTGTCTTAATCTATGCTGTATCCCTAACACCAAAAATATGCATTATGCTATTATCAGGACTCATAGAAACAGACAATTAAACCCACCATGAGTGGGGAAGCAGAAAGGCATCCACTATAAAGAGAGCCAAAGGGAGGATGAAGCAAGCGGGGTAGCATTTATTAAGCGCCTGCTGCATACTAGAAACTTCGTATGCACTATAGAAAGTGTAAAACTAATTAAAGGGAATGGGAAAGAGAGCCATTGCTAACTGAACATTTATATAGCAGATGTCCCTGTAGTATTTAATCATCAGAATTATCCTGAAAATAGCTATTATTATCTTTATTTTACAGGACATTCAGAGGGATAGAGTCACTGTCCGAGGCATATAGAGTTGTTAAGTGACAACGTTAGGGTTTGAACCAAATTCTTTCTCCTTCGGAAGTCTCTGTTCTCTTGTCCCTATTTGTAATGGCTTCCAAGGAATTCTTGAAGGGGAAAGAAATAAAATCAGCTTTTTAAATGAAAAAAAAAAAAAAGAGAGAGAGAGGGAGGATGTACTAATCAACGAAATTAAATATAATTTTAAGGGGTTTGTTTTTGATTGGGGAGAAAGGACTTGGCATTGTTTTCACAGCATGAACCGTGGGGAAACTTAGACTCTGAGTCACTTGGGTCATATCCTGGGCTGGGACTGAGAGTCCCCATGGTTCATTATGCTGGGGATGGATGTGCTGGCATTGGGTGCATGATGGATCTCACCTTTGGAAGGTTACATCTGGCTTTTCTGCAGCAGCCGAGTGTCTCAGAGGAACCCCAGGCCTGGAGCATTAAGGAGACGAGAGGCGACAGAACTGAGAGTCAGTGAATAGGCTCAACTGGCTGAACCTAAAGGGACAGCAAAACCCATGGTCAGCGAGCTTGGGTTCTCCTAGTGCTCGTCACCTAGAATCAGTTGCATGGACCCTTCTGTCGATGATCCTGTAGTTTAGAAGTCAGAGTTTTCTCTGCGTGCCAAGTTGATACTAGTGGCTCATATTTTTAAATTCTTTTCTAGCTGACCCATGCTTATGGACCACATGCCATGTGCCAAAGTTGGTTTCCAGGCACTGGGGAAATGTTAGAGATGTTTCATTGGTTCGTTAGATTATCTGACCCATTTGAAGTCAGAAGGGATGTGTTCGTGCTGTTTTTTTTGTTTTGTTTTTCTATCTTGGTTAACCTGAAAATCCTGGAAGATTGGGAGCAGGTGGTTTACTTGACAGGAACACACAGGGAGCGGTTGTGAAGCTGCTTGAGCAGTGACAGCAGGAGGAGAGAAGGCCAACACAGGGTTGTGTTCAACGGGTCATCACCGAGGTCCCGTGGGCTCGATTCCCCGGGTGCCTTCTGGGGACAGGTGCCTCCCAGACTTGCAGCCTGAGGGTGCAGAGCTGGAGTGTGTCTGCTCTGGCTCCCTGCACATGAAGTTGGAAGATTTTGGTTCCTTCCATTTCTGGCTTGCCCTTTTGAGCTGAGAGTTTCCATGGCATCAAAAAAGGCCTCAGGCCTGAAAGCAGAGAGATACACCTGCCCTGTCTTGAGGTGGAAGTTACTGGGCATCACAAAGTAAGTCTGAACTCACACTGGAACTTTCTGTTTCCACTGAGGCTGAAATCGGAGACTCGGGACATGTGGCGACCTCATACTTGCTCAGAAGATGTGTATATTGAACAACTACATTTGCCAAGCATACTGCTGTGCGCGTGGAGACCAGTGTCGTTGTTTTGCTGTTTAGTCACTAAGTTATGTCCAACTCTTTGCAACCCCATGGACGGTAGCCCACCAGACTCCTGTATCCTAGACAAGAACACTGGAGTGGGTTGCTATTTCCTTCTCCAGGGGATCTTCCCAACCCAGAAATCTAAGCTACATCTCCTGCATTGCAGGAGGATTCTGTACCACTGAGCCACCAGGGAAACCCTTTGGAAACCAATGGGAACATGACAAATATTATCCCTTTTCTCTTGAAGCACCCAGTCTGGAAAGAGAGAAATAAAAAACAGACAACTGTATGATCATAAAGTAAAAATGAAATATGGCTAAACAGATAAAAAATGCACAATGGAATAAGATGAATTTATGTTGGGGAACTGATAATCAAGGAGGTCTTCATGACCTTTGATCTTAGCTTAGAAGTATAAGAAGAGTTTCAATAGTAGAGATGAATAAGAGGCAATCCAGACAGACAAAAGACACAGAACTAAAACTAGGTGTGAAGATGGAAAAGAAAGATGCCTGGAGGAACACAGTCTGAGAGGGGCTGGGGTTTGTGGTCAAGTGGGTGAATGCTGTGGAGGCCACAGCATTGGATACTTGGACTGCATTCTCTGGGCAGGAGAAAGTGATGGAAGGTGGCTGCGGGCCTAAGGCATGGTTAGAATATACACCTTCTCAGTTAAGAAAGGCTGGCTGCAGGTGAGGTATCATGGGCGGTGGTAGCGCAGGGCGAGCCCCTCCAGCCTGGGCTTTTATAGGGTCTTGGCAACAGAACAGAGGCTCTCATTTGGACAAGTGGGATCAAGGTAAAGATATAAAGCAGGTTAGCTCCCTCCAGACATTCTTTCCCTCTGATGTCCATATGGAGAATGGCATTAGCATCCCATTCCACCAACCAAGGCAGTTTGATCATTTTTATTAATGTGTGGCCTAGTGAGTTTCCTCAGCCTTCATCCATCAAACATGGCATCATGCCTTCAAGAGCAGCCCACACCCAGTGCCTCGGAAGCCCATAGATCACGCCTCGAGGCAGGGAAGCAGATTCCCTTTTATCTCTCTTGCAGAAGCACAGATGTTTGGAATGTCAGTAAATGCACCCAGCCTTCCTTGGGGTTCAGGCATGGCTTCTCCTGGGATGACCTCTTTGGAATCCTCATTCCCAGCGCATTCCGGGCAGACACGTTCTCCCTGTGTTCCTTTAGAGCTGCCTCTGCCTCACTCCTCCAACCCATGTGTCACGGGCAATGCATGTGTGTGGTCACAGCTGCCTTGTCTCAGCTGCCAAGGCCGTTTGCAAGGCACCTACTAATCAGTGTCTGAAAATTTTTATACCTTGATATCCAGATGCATGGCTTAGCTTTCTTTAGACCTCACCCACATCTCCCTGTTATCATCTGAGGAAGGAAAGCAGCGTTAGGAAGGGCTGGGTCGGGAGACCTGATGTAAAGCTGAGGCCCTGGGTGGTCTTGGCACTCTCCCCTGTGGGCCTCCGTGTCCCCGTCTCTGAAACCAGGTGGTTGAAATGGGTCACCTCTGAGGCCTTTCTGCCTTTAAGGTGTATGATTTCTAGCCTCTCATGTGTTAAATGAATTTATTACCTTTACTAATTCTTAGCAAAGTGCCTCTATTTTTCAAAATTTCTATGGAAGTATAGCACTTATATACATACATACATACATTATATATACATATATATATATATATATATCTGATGACACAGATTTTGTGTATCTTGAAGAATTTTCACAAAGTGATCACAACCCTGCGACCAATACCCAAATCAAGAAACAGCATCGCCCGCCTTTCAGAAGCTCACTCTGTGCTCCCCTTCAGACATAGTCCCTCCTCAAGGGTAAATCACTACCCTGACTTCTTTTACTATTGATTAATTTTGCTTGCTTTTGAAGCTATATTAAAAAAAAAATTGTACGATATGCATTCTGTTCTGTCTGGGTTCTTGCGATCACCGTATTGTGGAATTCATTCATATTGTTAGAGTTGTAGATTATTGTCATCATTATTATTTTTATTGTCATTATTATCATTTCCCTTGTTCTCAAGGGAAGCTGCAGTTTTTAAAATTAAATTTATTTATTTTTAATTGAAAGATATTTGCTTTACCATATTGTGCTTTGCGTCTTTTTTTGATGTGACAGGTATGTTGACCTCTGGATAAAAGTCCCCATGTGGCCACATCTCTTTTGATATGGTTGATAATGAAGCATTTCATGGGCAGAGTTATCTTCCTGGGACACATTAGATATGGAATAGATATGTGCTCATTTGGAGGATGAGATATGTGCTTATTTGGGGGATCATTGTTATCACTGTAGAATAATATGACCTTCCTCCACATCCACCTCCCCAAATCAATCCTCTGGACCTCAGTTTTCACAAGAAAAGAAAGTTGCTGTACCAGTTCATGTATAAGTTTCCTTATAGATCTATTTTTTTCTGAGATCCCAGAGAGATAATCTTTTTCTGTTTATCATGCTTAAGTTTATGACATGGGTGAGCCACCCATGTAAAAATGGAGAACTCAGCTGTTTTTCAAAAACATTGAGCTCTGTGCTTAAGATCTATGCATTTTATTGTATATAAATGATATTCCTCAATTTTAAAAAAATCAGTGTTATCACAGAAGAGTATCATTTTTGGAGTCATTTGACACAATACTGTTCAGCAGTAAAAATGAAGCAGGAAGCATACTATTGCATTTACTGATGAAGACACTCAAGTTCTGAGATGCTGATACATCTAAGATCCAGTGTATCCAGTTTCTACCCATCATCGTTCCAAAGCCTAGTGCAGTTGTAACTGGCTCTACCTTCTCCATGAAACCTTTCCTGATCCCCACTCCAGTACCTATAACAATTCTGAGTTGCTGAGATATCTTCCCTCCAGAAACCCTGGCCTAGGCACCATCTCATCTGTAGCTAACCAACCCCCGAACCCCTCCAGCACTCTGTTCCTCTGTTCAGTGAATAAACAGGCTTTCAGTTCCCAAGGCTGTCAATCGGCTCTGTTTTATAAGTCCTAAACTTGCTACTAAAGTATTTTACAAGATAGAACCAAACAAAAGCAAATCTGTGAACAGAAGGTCACAGTTTTGGAAGGGCCTGTTTGGGTTTTAACAGCTAATGCTGGGCATTAAATTCATCTCAAGCAGAGCCGAAATTTCCCTCTGGATAAGAGGGATGGGTTTTCAATGACCAGTGTCATTTGGGATCCTGGAAAGCAGAGGGTGGATAGTTTTGGCGTGGTTTATGCCTAGTGCCTCATTCTTGAGTTGACTCAGGTTTCTGGGTGGAGTTACAGTTTTGTAGTAAGACTCTGGCCCCAGGACAACAGTCTGGCCAATTTCCCCTCAGGTCACTCTAAATGGCAAGAAAAATTACTGGTAACCTTTTCACAGGGCAAAGATGAAACTGGGACCTTCAAATCCTTGTCTACATGAAAGTATAATCCCTTTAACTGGAAGAATAAGGGGGAGATGCTGGAATTGTCTCCAGAAGGGCCTGGGTGTAGACATAAAGGACTTCTTGCCTTTGGGTAATCCTACTTTTATCAACTCCCCTTCATATATCATCTCATCAGTTGCTTACAACAGGCCTGCAACCCAGAGTATCCTTAGACTCCTTTTCCAGATATGAAAATAGAGACTCAGAGAGGGAAGGTGATTGAACCAAGGACACACAGCTAGTCAGAGGTACAACTAGGGCTCAACTGTTAAGGAGTCTTGCTCTTGTTGCCAACCAGCCATCCTGCAGACTTGGGGTTATCACAGTCAGCCCTTTCAGCAGCTCCTAGGAGTTTATATCATGACCCCTGCTATATAAAAGACAAAACTGAAACCTGGGCATGGTAATATGGATGGCCCCAAATTAATTACATGGCTCAGTCCACAGTGGAAATTATCCCAGTTTTTCTACCCTTCCAAGAGGAGGAGGAAGGGATTATTCATTAAGAGGAATGTCCCCATACTTTGCATTAATCTAATCAAGTAGATTTTGGAGACTGGCATCTGCCTATAGGATTCTCTGGGTTTGGGGATTCAGGTCACCACTGATGCCAGGCATCCAGAGAAGAATCAGAATGCACCTGGTACTACCCAGAGCTACAGGGCACGGTGAGAAGAGCCGCCTACACCCTTCTGCTTCTCTGGAAGCCAGGACCTTGCCTTCAGCCCTGTCTGGGGGCCTGGACGTTGAAGTTTAGAGGGCCACACCACTCACACGTCCCTGGAAAATTCCCGTAATGTTTGACCCACCCATTCTCTCTCTGCCGTGCCCCTCTCCTTCTTCCTGAATGAGACATCATCCTAGCAACTGGCTTATGTCACATTTCACTTTGTTTGGAGAGGATAAGATTTTCCCTCCTCTTAATTGAGTGATTGAGCCTCTGTGAGCTCACAGATCTAATCTCGAGACACGGGCGGGTTAAACTTGGTTATTGAGACATAATAGGAAATGGTGTTTTGGAGAGTTTGGGTTAGAGGCAGCAATTGAAGCTTTTTCTCAGAGGCCTTGTCTGAGGACAGGCCAGGGTTCCTCCCATGCACTTGGGCCCCTCTAGCTCTGAAACAGGCTGCTCAGTGGCTCTCTCTCAGATGAAGGTACATACAGCAAAGGCTGGGGAGACTGTGTCTCCTTCCAGTCATATGGTGTTTTTCCCTTGAGGCCCTCACTTCTCTCAATTTCAGACTCAAGGTTTGTGAATGGATATGATACACACACGCTTTAGACCTCAAATTCTCTTTGGTTCTGATTTAATTAAGCTACCAACGTTCTCTGCAGCCTTTGAAAACTTGCTTCTCCTTTCAGGCTCTGTTTCCCCATCTGAAAAACAAAAAAAAACAAAAAAAAGAAGGATGTGGTGGTAAAAAAAAGAAAAGAAATCTATGTCTGCCACAGTCTCTTTTTGAATTAAGGCTTTAGGGCTCATTAAGGATGATTCAGTCTAACAGACAGACGTTCTGAATGTCAGCGGTGTGCCAGGCACTGGGCTAAGTGCTGGATTCCATTGGTGAACAAGAATAGGCAAGGACTCTGCCTTCTTGAAATTTAGAGTTGAGTAGGGGAGATAGATTTGGATTACTGTGATGCTGAATGGTTTTCTTGGAAACAAACTGAGTTCATCTGAGATTGCTCTCAGGTACTGCATTTCGGACTCTTTTGAGGGCTGTTTCATTCCTTCTAAGGGATTCTTGCCCACAGTAGTAGATACAGTGGCCATCTGAGTCACACTTGCCCATCCCCATCCATTTTAGTTCACAGATTCCTAAAACGCCGATGCTCACAGTTGCTGTCTCCTGGCTTGATCACATCCGATTTACCTTGATTCATGGACCTAATGTTCTAACACCACTTTGCCAACAAAGGTCCATATAGTCAAAGCTACAGTTTTTCCAGTAGCCATGTAAGGATGTGAGAGTTAGACCATAAAGAAGTCTGAGCATTGAATAATTGATGCTTTTGAATTGTGGGCTAGAGAAGACTCTTGAGAGTCCCTTGGATAGCAAGGAGATCAAACCAAGCAATCTTAAAGGGAAATCGACCCAGAATACTCATTGGAAGGACTGAAGCTGAAGCTCCAGTGGTTTGATCACCTGATGTGAACAGCCAACTCATTGGAAAAATCCCCAATGCTGAGAAAAACTGAGGGCAGGAGGAGAAGGGGGGCGACAGAGGATGGGATGGTTGGATGGCATCACTGATTCAGTGGACATGAGTTTGAGCAAACTCCAGGAGAGAGTGAAGGACAGGGAACCCTGATGTGCTCCAGTCCATGGGGTGGGGCAGGGGAGGGTGGTCACAAAGAGTTGGATATGACTTAGCAGCTGAACAACAAGCAACTGAGTGGAGATAAACAATAAGTGATGGGCTTTAAGCATAATGATTCCTGTGGAGGGAGGGCACGCTGTTCCTTGGCAGTGTACAGCAAGAACTGTTGAACAGCTGTTTTGAAATAACATTTTTAAAAATTTATGGCATCAAGAAAAAGAGAGACTTTGTTTAGAAGTAGGTATTTCTGCAGGATTAGTAGAACAGATCACATTGTTAAAAGGTCAGCATTTCTTTAAGTCAGTCTTAAATATAAGGAAAACTGCATCACTGCAGGCTCTCCCATCCCATCAGACGGCTTCCAGCCCAGGAAGCCTATATCTATAGAGAGGCTAGACCACTGAAAGCTTAAGGAAGTGCCTACTTCTGCATTGATGTGACAATTTGATTAGCATCTATAAATATTACAGATATAAATGTTAATACCTGTAATATTTGATCAGTATCTGTAACATCTTTGGCAAGGCCCAAGTCTTTGTCACTCAACATTGCATTCCAATACTCTAGAGCAGTGTCTGGCACATGGTTAATACTTAACAAATGTTGTTGAATGAATGTGGTTGAGAGGAGGTGAGACAGGAGCCAGATCACAGAAGGATTGGAAAACAGGGTAAGCCGTTTGGACTTTATCCCACAGGCAAAGGAGAGCCGTGGATGGCTTTTGAGGGTGATCATAAACATGATCAGAGTGGCACTTTGGAAAGAAGGGTAACGCTTCTAAACTTTCTGCTCATAGTTCTTTGTGTTAAGCTCAGTTCCATGTACAGAGGAAATACTCAGGGGGTGTTTATAGTATGAGTGAACGGATGCATGAACAAACAAAGGCACAATGGCCACAGAAATGGCTGGACCGGTGGAGATACAGTGTCCAGCACAGGCTCAGAATCACTCATAATGAAGTTTGAAATCTCAGTTATATTGTTTAGTAGCTATATGACACTTGGTCAATACTTAACCTTTTTTTTTCCTTCCTCTTAGTTTTTTTTTTTTTTTTTTACTTTGGATATTAGTATACACCTAATGAGTGCTCCATAAATTTCAGCCTTTGTATTTGTATTCTTCCTTTCATGGGGAAGATGCATGATTTTCTAGGAAAGCTACGAAGGATGATCCCTGGACCCTCTCCTTCTCTGTATAGTTCATTTAAAAATGTCCTGCAAACCTTTGAGTTTCCGGAGCCAATGTCAGTCATCCAGTACAGTACAGTTCCTTCATTGTTTAGTCAAGAGGATTGAGCCCTGGAGAGCAGAAAGGGCTAATACCAGCAAGGTAGAGAAAGAGCTGAGTTTTGGGCCCAGGTCTTCTGGCTCATTACTCTTTATCCATGTTTGGACAATGCAGTTATCCATGGCCTTCTGAGTTCCAATATTCTGGAGGTAAAATGGAGCCCTAGGTCCTTAAATATTCTCAAGGATAAATGAAATCATTCTTTTGGTTTATGTAGCACATCACTTTGACCATCCCTTTTGTCTGAAAGGTGTTGTGGCGATAGATTTGAACAGTCAGAAGGGATGGGATTAGCAAAGATAAATTTTATAAGAGAGACTGCTTTGCTCCTCCCTATATTGCCTCAATAACTTCACCTCCTCCAAGGGTTCCTGGGCCTAGGCTCTGGATGGATCTAGAAATTGTAGTAGGGTCTCCATGAGCTGAGTAAGAGAGAAGAGAGTGGGTGGAGGGAGATGACCACCACTGAGGCGCCGCACAGTGTCAGAGCAAGGACATACTCAGGGACCATCTCGCTCATGTCCCCCAGTTTGCACAGAGATGAGGACAGATTGGCTCAGATCATGCAGTATTAGAGCAGAGATATAGTCAACGGGGTTGGATGCTGGGTCAGATATAGAAGGAGAAGGAAAATGAGGGTCCAGCTAAGATAACATGTATGTGAGAAGGGATGCTTTTCTCTGGGAAGCAGACTTGATTAAGGTGAAAGATCCCTTCTGTTTGAGGTACGTTGTATCTAAGGTACTTGAAACATTCAAGTAAAGAAAGAGCAACATAGTTGGATATGAAAGGTTGTTGCTGAACCACGCAAAGACGCCAGGATTCTTGGCCTCCAGATGAGAAGAATTCAATCCGGGGCCAGAGACGAGGCTTGATCACTCAGGGCTTTTGTGTAATAAAGTTTTATTAAGGTGTAAAGGAGATAGAGAAAGCTTCTGACATAGGCATCAGAAGGAGGTAGAAAGAGTACTCCTTTGCTAGTGTTAGCCATGGAGTTATATACTCTCTAATTAGTTATTACAGTGAATCAAAAGGATGTCTGGAGGTTGTAAAGACCTCACTAGACCTACTCCCATAATTTACACTTTAAGATAACAGGATTAGCCAGAAGGTTTTTTCCCAGAGACTGTCCTCAAACAGGATACATTATTGTTATATAATCCCAAGGAATGTAGAGGGACAAAAGAAGTTTGTCCTTTCCTCCTCCTTGAGAATTCCAGACCCCTCTCTCCTTGGGGACCCCTAGACTTCTTATCAATCTGCCTAGGAAATTACTCTCTCAGATATGAGGACCAACCAAGGGAGAAGATGGGGCCAGGCACTGGGCCTTTGAGGGTTAATCAGATGAAAGGTGAAACACTGNCCTCCTTGAGAATTCCAGACCCCTCTCTCCTTGGGGACCCCTAGACTTCTTATCAATCTGCCTAGGAAATTACTCTCTCAGATATGAGGACCAACCAAGGGAGAAGATGGGGCCAGGCACTGGGCCTTTGAGGGTTAATCAGATGAAAGGTGAAACACTGCATTTGCTTACACTGTCTTGATGAAGTCAGTTGACTTAGAGAAGAAGCGGGCTTGGGACTGAGTCTTGAGCAGCCCCAGAAGATAACTTGTAGGTCAATGAGCTGACCTACAGAAGAGACGACACGGGATCAGACTGATGGGACAGTAAGAAGATCGGGGGATCAAGCAACTAAGAAAAGAGAGCTTCAGGAGTAAGGGGTTGGTCAGTAGACTGCAGACTCAAGTTGCCCAGACTCACATTGGTGATAAATTGGTAGAGGCAAAACTTGAACCCATGTCTGCGATTCCAAAAGCCATGAGCCTTCCAAAAGGCTATGTTGCAACACAGCCATGAGAAAAACTGGATGGTCAAACGTCTGTGAGTGCAAGCAGAATGGTCTGTTCCCTCCCTGACTCTGCCTCCTAGACCCCAAATGCCCTCAGAAAATACCGAAGCTTAACGGAAGGAAGGTCAACCAGAACTTGAAACTCATTCTGAGAACACTAAGGCTCCTTTCTGCCAAACTTTCTCCCCACCCCCATCCCTAGGGAAAAAGAGTCCAACAAAACTTCAATTCACTTATAATTGCTCCACTCCCAGAATTAGGATTCCTTTTTTTTTTTTTTTTGTTATTGGTCTCAGTTCTAACACCCTCAACTGATGCTTTTACAAAACTGTTATTTTAGGGCTGTTTGGACTTGTTTTCTACATAGCTCTTGTTTTCTATTATTTCTCTCTTTTTCCAGGGTTCAGACTAATTAAAGGAAGTGTAAATCACACCTCGTTTGCACAAAATACCTTTCATGAGGTCTGGAAGCAATTTAGCTTCTGTTTGCCAAAGATCTTTAGGAAAGAAAAAAAAAATCCCCTTGGTTTAAAAAAGATTAATTTCTCGGTGCCAAAAAAACCCATTAAGTGCACCTCCCATTTCTGGGATCTTTTATGGTTTTCATGTGAAAATGGCAGCCAGGGTAAAAAGAAGGAAGACCAGGCTGGCTCTGCAATTACGTCTGGCTCTCCCATGCCACCAACCCGGCAGTTCTGCAGCAAAGAATGGATTTAGAACGTAGCCTGGTCTCACAGTACGTCCAGAGAGAATGGAAGGTCTGTCACTAGCTATCTTCTACTCCCCTCCCCCATCTCAAATTTTGATTGCTGATGGTCTTCCCAGGGCCAACAGCCCTTGATCTGAGATGAAGCTTATACGTGAGGCTCTGGAGAAGACGGGGGAGGTGTCACCCTAGGACACTTCTTGTCCGTCCATTGGAGACCTGTTCCCTATTTCAGTCAGTCTTGTTTCCCCTTCCCTCCCCCTCATCTCTGCCTCTCCTGTCCTGTTTATGTTCTCACCTTTACCCTGAGAGTTGACCCCTGCATCTCCCCTTAGGTGGCGCTGGTCAGTCACTAAGTCACGTCCAACTCTTTGTGACCCCATGGACTGCAGCACACCACGCTTCCGTCCTTCACTATCTCCTGGAGTTTGTGCAGACTCATGCTCATTGAGTTCATGGATGCCATCAACCATCTCATCCTCTGTTGCCCTCTTCTCTTCCTGCCCTCAGTCTTTCCCAGCATCAGGGACTTTTCCAGTGAGCCAGGGCTTCACATCAGGTGGCCAGAGCATTGGAGCTTCAGCATCAATCCTTCCAATGAATATTCAGGGTTGATTTCCTTTAGGATTGACTGGTTTGATCTCCTTGCTGTCCAAGGGACTCTCAGGAGTCTTCTCTAGCCTCACAACTCAAAAGCATCAATTCTTTAGTGTTAAGAATTTGGAACCATGAAGAACCTTCTTGTTACCTTCTGATGTCCTCATTTTTTTTTGTTTAAAGATTGGTGACAAGCAAGGCTGGTCAGGGAGATGGACTGTTTGTGGACCCACACCCATGACCCAGCAGAGCCAGAGTTAGGCCTGAGGGCCAGACCCTCAATCCAGTGCCCTTTCCTGTCTTCATAAAGATGACTCTAACAGTAACAATTTCTGACAACCAACTGGGGGCAGAAAATGCCATCAGCTTAAAGGGATGGTGTGTGCTCAACCCATCACATTATATCCCGATGACGCTTGTATCCGCTACCTTCTCACAGAGTCAGTCATGGGACAAGAGAGAGATGAGCTGGACTGACTATTGAGTGGCTGTGGTAACAGTTGGAAGAGAAAAACATCTGTGACAGAGCCTGTATTCAAATCTTAACCCTTCTGTTTTCACGTGGGTGGCTATGTTAGGCAACAGTGCGTGCCAAGTCACTCAGCTGTGTTTGACTCTTTGTGACCCCGTGGACTGTAGCCCTCCAGGCTCCTCTGTCCATGGGATTCTCCAGGCAAGAATACTGGAGTGGGTTGCCATCTCCTCCTCAACAGTAGCCCCATCTATAAAAGAGGGATAATAGTGCCACTATCCAGGGGCTGTCAGAACAAGCAAATGAGCTAGGGCTCTGACAGACCCATAGTAAGCCATCAGGAATCAGAGATCACAGTTTCTTCAAGTGCCTTTTTTCTTGAGAGGGAATCAAACCCTCCCTGTGTGGCTACTTCTTGGCCTCCCTATCCTCCAAGTGTGGAATCTACTTCCTAAGAAAATAAGTAAACAATAACGCAAATATTTGGAACTTGTTAAAGCATGAAATTTCCAGACTGCTTTTCCACTGATCTGAAACTTCTGTAATTCTTCTGAAGAGAAGAAAGTGTCATGGACAAAAGTAACTTTATCAAAGAATGAATTACATACTACATTTCCTAGGCTGGCTTTTTTTTTTTTTTTTTTTTTTCATTTGAAAAACCCAACTTAAAAAGAAAATGTTGGTGGGGAGGCCCAATGTGGGGAAGAGTGAGTGATGTTACCTCGGGGATCAGTGTGCTAGGATCGGAAGAGAACATGCCTCAGGGCTAGATTCGGCCTCTGCTGCTGCCGCTTTACATAATCTCAGACACAACTGCTTTCTGCTTTTCTGAACTTGTGATTTCAGAATTTCAAAATGAGAATGATAAAAGTCATAACTAGAGAATTAAACATGTACTAGCCACAATGTTCTTCTCTCACTGTGAGAAGTCACTTATTTTCTAAATAGCAGAAGTGAGTGAGAGAGAAAATTCTGGAGGAAAGAAAAGAATGTAAGCAGTTCCAGAAAGCACCCTCAGAGTCAGAAGACTGGAGTTGGAGTCCAGTTCTAACAAGAACCAGGACTTGCGCTTTGGAGCCTCCATTCCCAATAGTGAACTGATCTTCTTACTATCTTCGCTGGGCCGGGGCCCCTCACCGCATCACTGTTCTCTCGGGTTTGTAGCATTTCCCTAGCTGCTCTCCCTGCCTGCATCCATCCTTACCCTGCTGCCCCTCTAATTTCCACTTTGCCATCAATGGGAAGAATCTGGGGCCCATTATCATTCTCTTGTGCCTTCGGAATAAGGTCTTTGTTCCTTCTACGGTTTCTGAGGTTCTGCCAACTCCTAGCCTTGCCTGTCTCTCCAGCCTCCTCTCTCTTCGGCCCCCCTCCCAGTCCTGCCCTCCCCCCTTCCCTGCTACTTGCCTTCTGTCCACCGCTGTGTCTTCATGCCTCTGCTGAGAAGCCCTTGCATACCTCCCCTTTTCAGAAACTCACCCTCAACATGAGACTGTCTTNCCCCTCCCAGTCCTGCCCTCCCCCCTTCCCTGCTACTTGCCTTCTGTCCACCGCTGTGTCTTCATGCCTCTGCTGAGATGCCCTTGCATACCTCCCCTTTTCAGAAACTCACCCTCAACATGAGACTGTCTTAGGAGGCCACCTATTATTGAATCTATAGCTTGGATCAAGTGACTCAGTGTCTCTGGCCCCAAGTGGCCCATCTGTAAAATGGGGATGCTACTCCCCTCTCCCCTGGGTTAATGGGACAACTGTGGTAGCGGGGACAGCTCACTCAGCATGCGGCAGATACTAAGCGCTTTTCAGAAGGCTAGTCCTCGCTCTTTATTCTTGTCACTTGCCTGCTGGACGTCCAACTCAGACTCGGTTCTCACAGGCTTAGCACACAGCCCTCTCCCACGTCTTGCTCTGTCACCGCCCTGTGCGTTAGTTCCTGAAGGTTCTGCACGTGGGCACTGATTTCAGATCCCGGCTCTCACTTGTATGACCCTCTGCATAACTTAGTCTGAGTCTCAGTGCTTCATCTGTAAAATGGGGGCAATAGCAGCATCTCTCTCACAAGGCTCTTGTTAACATTAAGTAAGAACATGCGTGTAAGGTACTTAACGGAACTCTTGGCACACAGAAAGAACACAGTAGATGTTTGCTATTGACGTTGCTGTTGCTCTGTACCCCCAGTGCCTGGTGGGGAGAAGATACAATGACTGTTGAAAGGATGACAGCCCTCTGTGAGCAAGAGGGAGTGTGGGATGAGTTTTCTGATGGTTTTCAAAGGAAAGAGCATAACAGGCCCAGGGTGGGGCTTGCTTTGTGTGATCACGGGGTCCGCCAGGGCAGCCCTGTTCCCTGAGCCCTATTCTCTCTCTTCTTCGGGAGGGGATGGGCAGGGGAGCGTGCCCAGGTGTTCATGGCATGCAGAACCAGCAACACATGAGCCGGCGGGCCATCCTTGCCAAGGTGCCCTAATCCTGTCCCGGAGCAGTTCCTGCATTCCCACCCAGCCTGCAAGCCTCTCACACTCCCTTTGCAGCCACACGTACAAACAGGACCACCCCACTTCTACGCTGGCCCCTGTGGGGGCCACCTAAAGCATCTTGCCTTTTCTGGTCTGATTGGAAGCTCCTTTTGAAAAGCTGAAATACCCTGGACCCTGGGTGGTAGAGACTATCCCAAGTTTGAATTCTAGCTTTCCTACTTACCAGATTTGTAATTAAGTCCAATGACTCAATATCCCTGAGCCCCATTTCCTCGCCTGTACAACAGGGGTATTAATCCCCATTCACAGGCTTGTCATGAGGGTTACCTGAAACAATGCAGGTAGTGCAGCCAGTCAGCTCCTAACAGATACCAAGTCTTCGTAGGGGATTAGTCCCCTTTCCTCTTTTCATGATCTACATTTGCCTCCTGGAAGCGGCTCTGTGCCAGCCTCCCAGACACAGATTGAGTTGGCTTCCTGTAACTGGGAGTGTTCAAGAAGGGGCCAGATGTTGCCTAAATGTGGAGAGAGGGCTCAGGCTCAATGACTTTTTAAGTTCTTCCAAACTTAAAAGTGCAAGTCGCTCAGTAGTGTCCGACTCTTTGCCACCCCATGGACTATACAGGCCATGGAATTCTCCAGGCCAGAATACTGGAGTGGGTAGTTTTTCCCTTCTCCAGGGGATCTTTCCAACCCAGGGATTGAACCCAGGTCTCCGACATTGCAGGCAGATTCTTTACTGGCTGAGCCACAAGGGAAGCCCAAACTTAGAATTCTGCTGTNAATTCTCCAGGCCAGAATACTGGAGTGGGTAGTTTTTCCCTTCTCCAGGGGATCTTTCCAACCCAGGGATTGAACCCAGGTCTCCGACATTGCAGGCAGATTCTTTACTGGCTGAGCCACAAGGGAAGCCCAAACTTAGAATTCTGCTGTTCTGTGAAATATTTCTCAGGTGAGGATATCAGCGTACAGATAAGGGGGCTGTACTCTTCCCCTCCTGCAGATAAGGGGGCTGTGCTCCTCCCCACCCCTCCTGCCCTGAGCTTCTTCTCTCAGCATAGTGCCACGGTGGATGGATAACCCCCTGTCGTGTCTTCTGTGGTCCCTCAGCTGTTCACAGTGAAGCTCACTCACATTCTCCTGCCTAGCTTCAGCACATGGGCTGGTCTAGAGGCAGAGGCTCTCAGGGACTGTTTGGAGGGGAAATGATTAAGGCATTAGTCCACAGGGCCCTCTGCAAGAGCCACTCGCCCTGAGCTTTCTACCGCAGACTCTCAGCCCATGCCTTTCCCATGTGAACGATGTTAGGAAATCCCCTTAGAGGTATTTTCTCAGCCTAAGACCTCAAGAGCCACGTGATGGTAATTTATAAATATTTACTGATAGCCTATTATGTGCCAACCTCGGCACTTGGTGGGGTTATGCTGTCTGTCTTCTTGCTTTTTCTCTGTCAACCTACAAACTAAGACTCAAGGAAACCTGCAGACTTGAGAATGCAATGCCCCTGCCATCTCCTCAGCCTCATCTCTCCTCACTCCTCTGTGGCGATCCTGGTTCATCCCCACTGAAGCAGCTGCCTTTCGAAAGACTGTGTCTTCCCATCCTTTCAGGCTTTATCCCCCTTCTGAACTTCTCTTTCTGTCTCTCTGGGATGTTTCTTCTGGGCTTTTGTGTCTTTTAAAACAGTAAGTTTGGAATTTTTAAAAATAATCTTCAAAAAGTTAGTTTCATTTTGGAAAAACAAAGCAAAGTCAAGCCAAGAAAGTGTTGCTGCTCATAAGAAACACAGTATCTGTCTGGCTGTGACAGTTTAGAGGGGGAGGACTGTGTATCTTCACCAACCAGGATGGATTCAGTAGAGGGGTGAAGGTCGCAGTAGGACCTGGAAGGAAGGAAGAGGGTCTTCCAGGTGCAAGTGCAAAGACCTGAAGGTCAAAACTTGTAAATCATGCCCAGGGTCGCAGAGACAAATGTGGTTTACTGAAGTGGATGCTGAAGAGGATGAGGCTTGAGCCTTAGATGGAGGTTGGATGTACAGTGCCTTGAATGCCATGCTGGAGCACCTGATTTTGATTCTGTACTAAGTGGAGAGAACTGAAGTTTAATGCACCAGGAGTAACTTTATGGGACCTGTACTAGAGATGAGTAACGGAGTCACTGCTCTGACATGTTACATTTGAGTGAATATATGGCTTTCTTCTGCAGATTGCTATCTAGTAGAAACAGCCCAGCATTTTAACACTGACCTCAACTTCTTTGGGAAAGACTCTGATGCTGGGAGGGATTGGGGGCAGGAGGAGAAGGGGATGACAAAGGATGAGATGGCTGGATGGCATCACTGACTCGATGGACTTGAGTCTGAGTGAACTCTGGGAGTTGGTGATGGACAGGGAAGCCTGGCGTGCTGCGATTCATGGGGTCGCAAAGAGTCAGACACTACTGAGTGACTGAACTGAACAACTTCTTTGGAAGGAGAAAAGGCCAATCCCCTTTTCAAGAAGGAGCTAGGTTTGTTATCTTTCTCTGCTTCTGCAACTGGCTAAATCCAGGTAAAAGTTCACAGGTGCCTTCCTCTGGAATAGGTGAGCTCTTTGCTCAGGGTATCTCAAATGCAGGCAGCTTGCCCTCTGTAAAGCTGCAGGAAGCTCACCCTCAAGGTTTGGAACACAACTGAGGTGGGTTGAGGTGAAGTGAGAGGCAGAAAGGGGACAGTTATGAGCAGACTGGGCCATGGAGCTGGCCTTAGAGTGTATTGGTCATTGCACGTTTGTACAAAGGTTCTCCTAGACCAGAAAGGCCATAACCCCTCTCCCTTCCATCTGCCTCTGCAAACAAGGCCCATGGACTACCTACCTATTTTGCAAATAAAGTTTTATTGCAATACTACCTACATCCATTCATTTACATTTTGTCTGTGGCTGTTTTCACACTACAACAGCAATGTCAAGTATTTGCAACAGACACTGGATGGTTCACATGAAAATATTTTCTATCTGACCCTTTGCACTAAAAAAACTGCTGATGCCTGATCTGACTGAGACTTCTCCATCCTTCAGAGCATAACTTAAATTCACCTCCTCCAGGAAGCTCTCCCTGATGTTCCTGGTTCTCACCGAGGGTACTCATCTCCCATATTGCAGTGCCACTTATTATCCACTAATTATTACGCTCTTATGTCCCCTCTTCTGTGTGTACTTTTAAAAAGGTCTCTCTAAGTACATTGTACTGCTCTTGTGGGCAGGGCCCACATTTTAAACTTTCTGTCAAGTTGTGTTAAGTAGCAGTTAGCAGAGTAGAAGTATGTTTGTTTTGTCAAGAGACGTGCCTGGTACCAAGTCTTGCTCTTTCCCTTGCCAGTGTCATGACTCGGGACGAGTCACCTCGTCTCTCTGAGCCTCCCTTCTCATCGGTAGTCTAGCTGGATGACACAAGCACACCCCATCCAGATCACTGGCAGATCCAAAGACACAAAACATTCAAAAGCCGAAACCAAACAGCACGTTGTTGCTGTGGGGAATGGAAACTAAGTAGCAGTTGACTTACACCACTTGGTATCTTGCTTTGGCAATGTGTAAATTTAAAATTTTCTCCCATGAGATAGTTAGGGAGGTGGGGATGGACATGTACACTGTGCCATATGTCAAATGGATAAGCAACAGGGACCTACTGGATAGCACAGGGAACTCTGCTCACTGTTACATGGCGACCTGGATGGGAGGGGAGTTTGGGGGAGAACGGATACCTGTATATGTATGACTGAGTTCCTTTGCTGTCCACCTGAAACTATCACAACATTGTTAACTGGCTATCCTCCAATATAAAATAAAAAGTATTTTATAATTAAAAAAATTTTTTTTCTACCATGGATGTCTAGGAGGGAAAAAATTTCCATTATCCAAGTATTTTGAGAAACACTGCATGTAGCTGCCCCCTTTCTCAGAAATTCATAAGATGAATCCTCATATTAAAAGCTCTGTGGGAAATAAATCTGTTTAACTTTATTTAACCTTGTGTTTTGCAAATTTGTTTGGCCACACCTTGAAATAACTATTCATGTCTCATGAGAGGTAAGCTCTGAAAACATACTTTCAGCCGATTAGGCCAAGTGGTCCTTGGGTCTCCAGCAACCCCGTCATACTGAGTTTGCAGAAATGACTTCAGCTTATCAACCTCCTCTTTAATCAACTGGAAGAAGGAAGGCAATGAAAACCCACATTTTTGTAGAAAAAGAGTGCCATTTAGATCTGTTTGTTCCATAAGTCAAGAAGTAGTCCACACGCATGCCCCCATGTCCCAGGGATATTTGCCACAGAGGCCGCTGGAGAGCTCTGCATTTGGGGGCGTGTGTGTGTGTGTGTGTGTGCGTGCGTGTGTGTGTGGTGTGTGTGTGCGTGTGTGTGTGTGCGTGCGTGTGTGGTGTGTGTGTGCGTGTGTGTGTGCACGCGTGTGTGTGCGCGCGTGTGTGTGTGCGTGTGTGTGTGCGTGTGTGTGTGGTGTGTGTGTGTGCGCGTGCGTGTCTGTGCGTGCGTGTGTGTGCGTGCGTGTGTGTGTGTGCGTGTGCGTGTGTGTGGTGTGTGTGCGTGTGTGGTGTGTGTGTGCGTGTGTGCGCGCGTGTGTGTGTGTGTGCGTGTGCGTGTGTGTGTGGTGTGTGTGCGTGTGTGTGTGCGCGTGTGTGCGTGTGTGTGTGCGCGCGCGTGTGTGTGCGCGTGTGTGTGTGCGTGTGTGCGTGTGTGTGTGGTGTGTGTGCGTGTGTGCGTGTGTGTGTGTGTGTGGTGCTTGTGTGGTGTGTGTGTGCGTGTGTGCGTGTGTGCGTGTGTGTGTGGTGTGTGTGTGGTGTGTGCGTGTGTGTGTGCGTGTGTGTGTGGTGTGCGTGTGCGTGTGTGTGTGTGTGTGTGTGCGCACTGGTGCCCACGTGGGCCCGTGGCTCTTCCTCCTCCCGCCAAGGTTCTCAGAATCGCGTGCCAGAGGCAGCGCCAGTCCTGTACGTCCAAGACCATTCCTTTTCTTCCCCTAAATGAAGACCTCTCACAAGTGCCCCTTTCACCTCCTTGGATTCAATCCCCTGGAAAAGTGTCCCTTTCGCTTTGCACAGTTGACCCCTCCCTCTTTCTAGACTGGAACCCTTGGGTCTCACCCGTGGGTCTCTGTGCAAGGGGGAAATTGAGGCCTTGGGGAGTTACTTGGGGGATGGGGGGGTGTGCATGAAATCACTGGGTAGGTGTGGGTGTGAGGTTCTAAACTGGTGACTGGGAACTGAGAGCCGCGGGTACTTCGCCGGCGGGCCCGCACGCTTGCAGTCTCTTTGGATGGGGCTGTGACCCGAGGAGGCGGCCCGGGGAGTCTGCCCTACCATCTGCCCAGGCCGCCGCTGCTGTGCACCCACTGCCTCGGGACCCTCAACGACACCCTCTTTCTTCTCAAATGCATCTTGCTTGGCATCAGAAATGGTATCGCCGTCTCAGCCTGTAAACGAGCTGGAAAAGTCTCCAGGAAGAGCCGGAAAGGGAAGGTCGCGAGGGCCGGGCGTGTGGGGGCCACGGCCGACAGAGGGCGCTCCCACACCACGCGGCGCTGGCGGCCGGGCCCCGCCGGCGCGGGGAGAGGCCCGGCTGGCCTTTCTCGGGTTGCCAGAGCAGCGGAGGTGTCCGCTGAGAACGGTCACGGCCTGGGGAGGAGAGGGGAGCGAGGGAGGCAGGCTGGGGCACCCGAGGGGGAGGAAGAGCCGGCGGGGAAACTCAGGCACGCACTGCACGGAGACCGGGACTCCGGAGCCAGGCAGCATACGCACAGCGCGCCTACAAACAGCACGTGCAATACCACCACACACGCACAGCGCAGGGTTTGTTTTCTTTTTTCTAAATCACACAGGATGCAGAACCACAACATGAATGCAATCCATAGTACGCAGTACACGCAGCATGGCCCTCTCGCCCAGCTAAGCCACAACAAAGACAACACGGAGACACACACGGGTAAACACATCTCCCCCAGGCAGATTCAGCCATGTACCACATGCAAAAGGCAGATAACGAAGACCCGCGTGGTAAGCACGCATGTACACACAGAGACACCCAGCCTGGGGATAGCCCACCAGCGCCACGGGCATCCTCAGAGACGTATCCCAGACAAGCAACAGCAGCACGCCTAGTGCGTAAACATGCCCCTCCGCCCCCCCACAGGCGGACTGTAAAGACATATGTACCGTATGCCACGCCGATCCACCCACCGCAGACAGGCGGGCCGATCACACGGGGTGTCATCTGCTCGCAGAGCACGCTGCACACACAGCTCACACTCACTGTGTGGGCACAGGTCCACAGGCATCAGAAGCACTCGGAGTTCAGTAAATGTTTCTATAAGAGAAAAGAGAAGGAGGCCAGAAATGGGGTAAGAGAAGAGAACGAGGGTTGAGAAAGACGGAAGAAAGGACAGGGAGATGAGAGAGGAGGGCTAGGGACCAGGTCTGGGGCTCCGCTCCCCTCCCCTCCTCCCCACTCCTCACCGGGCACTGGAGCAGAGAGCAAGCCAGCTTCTGGTGGGGCCCCTGGGGGAGGCCACCCGACTTGGTGGCTACAGCTGGGGTGGATGGTGGCCCCTGTGAACGTGAGCCACCAGCGTGGGGGCAGGGTCAGAGGCACCACACCGCAGCTCCCTCTCCCTGGGGCCCTGCAGCTCCAGGGAGACCTGCCCCGACCCAGCCATCTCATTTAATCCCGATCTGGGAGCTGTGTACAGTCCACAGTCTGACTTGCCCCCGGCCCCAGGATCACCAAGAAGCGATTACCAGACTCTGAGGGTAGATTTCATTCTCCCCTCTGAAAGTGCACTTTTTTTTCAAAATAAAAACAGAAAACTTGAGTGATCCTATCAGGGGCTGTCCCTCCAGAGAGGACAGGGCAGATCAGGATGATAAAGGGCTGCTACAAGCTTGCTTATCACATAGGAAAGTATAAGCCTCTTTTTGGAAGCGTGGGGTTTCCAGTGAAGCAGCTTCGGAGCAGCAGACCCTCTCGAGCAGATATCCTCGTCTTGGCCGGGGCAGGGCTCCAGGATATAGAAACAAGAGATGCAAAACCTGTCTTGCAAAATGTGCAGCGTAAGGGGGATAGACAGCATCTTCGACTCGGTGGACACAGGTCTGAGCAGACTTGGGGGAGACAGTGAAGGCCGGGGAAGCCTGGCGTGCTGCAGCCCACGGGCTTGCGAAGGGTCGTAGGTGACTGACCGAACAACGGCCGGGTAGAGACCCAGGGTGGTGAGTGGACAAAGGGTTAAGTGGACATATAGAAGAATGTATAGAATTTAGTTCCTTTTATATTGATTAGGAAAAAAGAGGGCAAAGGGGTGAACATTAATTGAAAGTCTACCAAACATACTGTGCTGGGCACTGTGCATCCACTATCTTGGTTACAGCTCATAAAACAAACTCTGGAAAACAGGGCTTAGCAGCTCCACATTACAGATGGAGAAACCAAGGCTGCAGATGTAGAGCCGCCCGCACAGGCTGCGCCGTGAGAGGTCTGGATTCAAACCGCGCAGCTTGACTGCGAGCGCTGCCTCCACCTCAGGATATGGTAATAGTTATTTCCCCTGGCTTTTCAGATCTTCAGTGAGTCGGCAGAAAGGGGAGAGACGGTCTCGGCAAAGAAACTCGGAGTTAGCTGGCCTGAGGGCATGCTTTAGATTCTCCCAACAGCAAGAGGGAGTCTTGGGTGATAAAGCTGCTGCTCATTCTGCAAGAGCCTATGTCCTCCAGTCTCTGGGCCTGGCATCGGGTCCCTGACGTAGGTGCTGATATGTGGTTCCCATGTTCCTGATGAGACCCACCATCCTTGTGTGCTTCAGCCCTTGGCCCGGTCATGATTCTGCCTACTGTCTGAAGTGGGTGCTGGGGATGGATCTCTAGCTTCCCAGATTTCTCTAGTGGTCTGTAGAGCCTCCTGATGAGGATGAAAGAGGAGAGTGGAAAAGCTGGCTTGAAACTCAACATGAAAAAACTGGCTTGAAACTCAACATGAAAAAACAAAGATCATGGCATCGGGTCCCATCACTTCATGGCAAACAGGAGAGGGAAAAATGGAAGCAGTGAGAGATTTTATTTTCTCGGGCTCCCAAATCACCATGGATGCTGACTGCAGCCATGAATTTCAGACACTTCCTCCTTGGAAGAAAAGCTATGACAGACCTAGACAGCATATTAAAAAGCAAAGGCATCACTTTGCCGACGAAAGTCCCTATGTCAAAGCTATGGCTTTNTGGAAGCAGTGAGAGATTTTATTTTCTCGGGCTCCCAAATCACCGTGGATGCTGACTGCAGCCATGAATTTCAGACACTTCCTCCTTGGAAGAAAAGCTATGACAGACCTAGACAGCATATTAAAAAGCAAAGGCATCACTTTGCCGACGAAAGTCCCTATGTCAAAGCTATGGCTTTTCCAGTAGTCATGTATGGATGTGAGAGCTGGACCATAAAGAAGGCTGAGTGTCAAAAAATGGATGCTTTCAAATTGTGGTGTTGGACACGACTCTTGAGAGTCCCTTGGACAGCAAGATCAAACCAGTCAATCCTAAAAGAAATTAACCCTTAATATTTACTGGAAGGCATGATGCTGAAGCTGATGCTCCAGTATTTTGGCCTCCTGATGCAAAGAGCCAACTCATTGGAAAAGACCCTGAAGCTGGGAAAGATTGAAGGCAGGAGGAGAAGGGGATGATAGAGGATGAGATTGAGATGGTTGGATGGCCTCACCAATTCAATGGACATGACTCTGAGCAAACTCTGGGAGACAGTGAAGGAGAGGGAGGCATGACTTGCTGCAGTCCATGGAATCGCAGAGTTGGACATAACTTAGCAATTGAACAACAGCAACGACTATAGATCAAGAAAGAACAAGAGAACCAGGGAGCCCAGTGTGGACTAAAGCTAAGGAGAGCTGAATCCTGTTTTCCAGTGCATGGTCTGGAGCTCATCTTTCTGTTCTCTAAGTGCCTGTTGTGGGTTATTGGATAACAGCAGGGGTGGAACATTTGGGATCATCCAGTGATGGACACGGAGAAGGCAATGGCAACCTACTCCAGTACTCTTGCCTGGAAAATCCCATGGGTGGAGGAGCCTGGTAGGCTGTAGTCCATGGGGTTGCGAAGAGTCTGACACGACTGAGCGACTTCACTTTCACGCATTGGAGAAGAAAATGGCAATCCACTCCAGTACTCTTGCCTGAGAATCCCAGGGATGGGGGAGCCTGGTGGGCTGCCGTCTCTGGGGTCACACAGAGTCGGGCACGACTGAAGCGACTTAGCAGCAGCAGTAGTGGACAGCTGAGGTCCAATAACATACCTCAACTTATTACTGCTATGCTTTCACTGGGCTTCCCTGGTGGCTCAGACAGTAAAGATTCCACCTGCAATGTGGGAGACACAGGTTCGATCCCTGGGTTGGGAAGGACCCCTGGAGGAGGGCATGGCAACCCACTCCAGTATTCTTGCCTGGAGAATCCCCATGGATAGAGGAGTCTGGTGGGCTACCGTCCAGGGGGTTGCAAAGAGTTGGACACGACTGAACGAATAAGCACACACGCTTTCGTTAGTAAGTGTGTCAGCTGCCGTTTATTAAATACTTACCGTTGTGCCAGGAACCATGCTAGCATTTTGCGTGTGTCATGCCATCACATGTTCACAGCACTCCTGTAAGGCAGGCACTGTGTTTGTCACTTTCACACACGAGCAGATCAAAGCTCAGAGATACGTGGTGGCTTGCCCTGGGCTTCACAGCTACCCAGCGACAACACTGAGGTGCAAAGCAGGCATGTCTGACTCTGAGCAGTCGCTCCCAGCTGTCTGGGCCTCTGCTTTCCTGACCCCCCTGGATGCGTGGGCAGGGGCACTCCTCCCCGCTCGCCTGATGTAGGGAGAAGAACACTCAGAGCAGAGGAGAAGAGTATGTTGTTCAAGGTCACAGAGCTGACTATCAAAACCCAGAGCCCCTAATCTCTCGTCTGCTCAGCTTCCTACTGCTCCCCGAGCCAAGCACGGCCCTCTCACTTTTCATGGTGTCAAGGTTATAAAAGAGCTCATCTTGTCTAGAAAAGATCACTTTGGAATAACTAGAAAGTGCCGTTGTCCCTCCCTGGGCCCTTTAGCACATCACACAGTTGTTGACTGCCTTCCAGGTGGCTCCCTTGGAAAGGAGAGCCCTCCCCTCCCGACCCCTAGAATGTCACCTGGCTGAGTTTGGTCAAGCCCCATTTTAGGCGCCATCAGCTGTCTTCTTAAAGCCTGGTGCTGTCCACAGGCAAGTGCTATGTGACAGCTGGGCCTGGGGTCAGAGAGGGGCAGCTTCAGACTGGTGACGGAACAGCCTCGAGTTTCCTCACCGTGGCCCGTGTGTCGAGAATGGAGGATTAGCCGATGGAGCCAGGAGGCCACTGTGTTCACATGTGGCTATTTATTCTGGTGGGATCCGTCTCTTACTCAGCAAGGGGATTTACGCTAGAATTATCCAGCTGTGTCTGAAATTTGGCTACAGACTCAGATTCCCAGGATGAAGAGGTCAATGGCTGCCTTTGTCCTTAAATATATTTCATTTTCTCCCTAGCTATTCTTGGTAGACTAATGACTTAGGGCAAAGCGTCCACAAAAACTCCTGAGTTAACTGTGGGCCGATCCGCTGATACAATCCAGGGTTAAAATTCCAAGCATCTTTGTCTCCGTGGGGAGGGCTCTCCAGATTTGCCATCTGCAAAATGGATCTCTGGGCCATTCCTTTTAACACTGTGCATTTCATAATCTCTGTCTCCATTTGAGAAGGAGAAGTGAAAGAGTATATCCTACCTATGGGGACTTAATCTGAGTTATTAATGGCCTCGAAATGGCAACCCACTCCAATGGACTTGCCTGGAGAATCCCATGGACTGAGGAGCATGGTGGGTTACAGTCCATGGGGTCACAAAGAGTCAGACACGACTGAGTGACTTTACTTACTTAGAGCAAGATACAACATTTTTCCAGTAGTCATGGATGGATGTGAGAATTGGACCATAAAGAAAGCTGAATGCCAAAGAATTGATGCTTTTGAACTGTGGTATTGGAGAAGACTCTTGAGAGTCCCTTGGACTGCAAGGAGATCCAGCCAGTCAATCCTAAAGGAAATCAACCCTGACTATTAATTGGAAGGACTGATGCTGAAGCTCCAAAACTTTGGCCACCTGAGATGAAGAGTCATCTCACTGGAAAAGACCCTGATGCTGGAAAAGATTGAAGGCAAAAGGAGAAGAGGGCAGCAGAGGAGGAGATGTTTAGATAGCATCGCTGGCTCGACCGGATATGACGAGCAAACTCCAGGAGATAATGAAGGACAGGGAAGCCTGGCAGTCTGCCGTCCGTGGGGTCACAGAGTCGGACTGACCTAGTGACTGAGCGATGACAGCAACAGCAAGACAAAGTGCTGTTATCGTTTCAGCCTCCCATTTGCTAGGAGTTTAGCAACATCTTTAGAAAGGGACGGTAGCAGCACCTCATAGGGCTGCTGGGACGTCCTGTACACAGTCAAGGTTCCGTGACTGTTAGCTGCTGTCTTTGCCGCCTCTTTCACGTTGTCATTAGAGGCCCAGTCTCTCTGAGGCTCCGTCTCTATATCTGTGACATGGCGACAGTAATCCTCACCTTGATATTGGAGAGTGGGTGTGAAATCCGAGAGGCTTCATGGAGACTTGCCAGGTGTTAACAGGAAAGGCTCAGGAACCAGGGGGTATGGTCTTAATCCCCTCCCTCCTTCTCTCTGTTTATGCCTCTCTGCCCTCCTTGAGGTCTTCTGAGAAACAGTCCCCATAAGCCCAGGCTCTACATCTCTTATTTAAGCCACCTCTTGTTGGTGTCCTTGTCTTCTGCCTTCTCTCCTTCTGTCCTTCTTCCATGTCACATCAGGAGCTTACCCAAGGCCGTCTTGGTATCACAGACCCTCTCTAAGAAACCAGCAAGTGACCACTCCCATAGCAGAGCCTCCCTTTCAAGGAATGTGAAAGCCCCAATCCACCTCCTGAACTCACGGAGAAGCCAAAGGTACCCAAGGTTTCCAGCCCGGTGACCTGACAGAGACTTCCAGGGACAGGGTAGCTGCAGGGCTCTCCTGAGAAGAGCGCTCAGGAGTGAAGCGGAACTAGGGACGTCTGTCCAGAGATGCCCAGTGAGAGACAGAACCCAGGGCTCGCAGCCTCCCAGAGGTATGCTGGAGCCACTGTACACCTGAGTCCTGAGGACAGGCACACAGAGCTCTTCCCAGCTCCACAATCAGTGATATCACATTGGGAGTGGTGGAAAAGTGTCTAAACAGGCCACGGTAGAAGTATTTACACTGGAAATCAGCTGATGCTACAAGTCAGCACCTCTCCCACTTTTTTTTTTTTTTTCCTCTCCAGAGAGCCAGTTGTTAAACATTTACCAGCATACCGCTGGACCCCAGTCTCATGAATGGTTCACAAGTCATGTGACCTCTTTGACCTTCAGTTCCCTCACATATACATCGAGGCTAGTTTGTTATTGCAGGTCCTCTGAAGCATCTGAGAAGCAGATGCTGAGATGGGATGAAATGTTCAAGGTCTTTCTTAGGAGAAACACATGTATGGGAGATGAGAAGTTGCTATGAAGACTGGGAGTGTCTTCAGATTGTGGTGCAAATGAGAGAAGGAGAGAGAAGTTCAGGAATGTTTGTTGAGGCCTTTCGGGAGCTTTCAAGGTGGTTTACCATCCAAAGAGGAGTCTTGTGTCTCAGTATACCTGCTGTGCCCAGTCACTGGTTGGGAGCAGGCTTTAAGAAGTGCGGCCTTGATGCGAATGTAGTGATGGAATTTGGAACACTCAAACTAGGGTTCTTGGTTAACTGAGCCTCTGATTGTTGAACTTCCTAGACGTTATATCTGGCCCCCACAGATATAAACACATCAAACCCCACTGGATATGTCTTATCCAGATCACGTCATACAATTTTAAAGGTAGTTTCTAAGCAAGTAAATCTGTGCCAAGTCTAGAGGACAAACAGAGGCTCGAAACATGGTCCTTGAACTAAGGGGACCCATCCAAGTGGGACTGACAAGTAAACAGACACACTCAGGACAGCGTGAAAAAGTAAGGGGGATAGCAGGGAGGCTTGTCGGTAAAGGCTGCATAGAAAAATACGTGGTGATCCTTGAATGGGGACCAGTCTTGGGTAGAATGGGGATTCTGGACAGAATAATCTTCAAAGACAAAGGCTCAGAGACATGGAAGAGCACATAAGATTCAAAGATTTGCAAGCAAATCAGCATGGGTTCAGCACAGAAACAAGAGTGAATTTAGAAATGACCCTGGAGAAGGAATCAAGGCCAGGCAAAGCAAGGGATTGGATATATTTATTCACTTTTACAGACCATGGATAAGGGAGGCGCATTACAGACTTTCCATCAAATGCATTTTTTAGCATAATCACTGACTGCAGTTTGGAAGATGGACTGAAGGGGTAAGACAGGAGACAGGAAGTCAGGACTGGAAGTGAGGTCCTCGTGAGAGGGAGATAGCAAGAACACAGATATGGAGAAGGACAGTCAATTAAGAGGCATTTAAGTGATAGCACCTACTCGAGTAGATGGCTGTTGGATCTGGAGGATTATGAGCGAGTCTATGATGGTGACCAAGTAGCTAGCTGGAATTATACACATCCTTGTAACTAAATCTATCTCTTGACTTTCTAAACTGTAGTTCCTGAACTTCAGGTCATAACTGTTGTGGATTATGAATTCAACTTACTCTATTCTGTCCCACAGTTAAAATGAATATATAATACATTATATTACATATAGCAAGGGTAAATATTATTTCATAAAGCTTTGTTTTGAACTCGTATCGATGCATGTATGTACTAGGTTGGGATGTAAAATAAATGAATCACAGTAAAGGCCCATTCCTAGTGTATGAAGTTTTGTAGGGCAAGGGCAAGAGTTGCATCTTACCCTTTGTAAACTCACGGAATTATAGAATTGGAGGAGGTCATTGATTCTGACTGACTTAGAGGTTTTGTATCATCAAGCCCTGCCTCTGCACCCTGCTCCTCCCCCACCACCGCTCTACTTCTTTTAGCTGGAAAATTATATTTGAGGAGGTTACGTTCTTTCTACCAGATCAGATAATTCTCATAATATTCTTTGTAATACCTGGTTAAACTAAGAGAAAGAATAGATTGATATATGCCCTTATGAATGAATACGTGAATGGCATAGCTTATAGATTAATGCAATAACAATTCATGAGTAAATGAATGAAGGAACAGATGAGTTCAGAGATGAATTAATAGATGAGTATATAGCTGTATGAAAAACTGGGTGGATGGATTAATGAAGGAAAGTGGGGGGGAGATGAGGGGAGGCAGGGAGGAAGGAGCTCTTGAATCCCCTTACGAGCTCTATGAGTCGGTAGATTTCCAGCTAAGGAGTGAAGAATTTCTGAGTGACCCCAGGCACGGGACCATGGCCAGTTGGAAATAATCATGTGGCCAGCACAGAGACCAGCCAGACTTGACCGAGTGATGATGGCCTTGCAGTACACTTTGCCACGCACTCGTTTATGGGGTGAGCTATTAACTGGCCCCACACTGGGGTAGTCAGGCGCCTGACATCAGAGAATGAAGGAGGTGTCTGGGGTGGGGAGCGGTGGGCTCCCTTCCCCAGCCCTGGTCTGCTGAGTCATCCCCAGCACCAAGGGCTTCTGCGCTGTTATTCATCAGTCCCGTGACTAGGAGCCAACCAGTTCCATGCAGCCCGGGACACTTCAGAAAGCTGCACGCTTAGTTCAGGGGGAAAGTGCATTAAGGTGAAGAGCAAGAACCGAGGGAACCACTTGAGATCATTAAAAGTTAACCCAGCCTAAGTCGTTTTGACTATTTGAGTCAGACCTAGGCTTGCGTCTGCACCTCTCTACTCACTTGCTGTGTGGGCCTGGGCAAGTCCTTCACCTGCCTGAGCTTCCGTCGACTCATCATAACGCTGATCTTATTTCTAGGATCTGTATGCTTTGCAAAGAATTTATGCTAAATAAATGCTTGTTATCTCCATCTTTTTTTGTCCTTCAAATTTCCCACATTTTTTATTCACTCATTGATTCATTTATTCAACAAATGCCTGTGGAGTGCTCACTGGGTACCAGGCATCAGGTGCTGGGGATGCATGAGTGAATGAAACAGACAAAACTTGGCGGGGCCGGGGGGGGGGGCGGATTACCATCATGTTTCATAACTCTAGGGGCCCCACTCACATAGGATGACTCTAGAAGTAGAGGGAAACCATTTTTATTTTTCTAAAAAGCAAAATATATTGCTTATCAGAAGGTGATAAGGGGAACCAAAGAAAAAAAAATGAGCAGAAAAGTTATTAGAACTGGAGGTCTACAGAACTTTAAATAAGGTGGTCAGAAGAGGGCAGCCTTTGAGCAAGACCTGAAGGAGGTGAGAGGCCTGGAGGAAGAGCGTCCCTGGCAGGGGCCAAATCCTGTGCAAAGGCCGTGAGGCGGAATCTTACCTGCCGTGTTTGAGGGGTGGAAAAGGAACCGTGTTCTATTCCCAGTTCCTTTTCTCCACCACTCTGCTGGGAGAATTCTTAATTAACCCACAGGCCTCGTCCCCTTTTCCTTGAGCATCTGGTCAGAGGAACTGCTTGCTGATGGTCTGGTTATAGCTTTTCTCACACAGCAGAATGCAAGTTCCATGAGGCAAGTCCTTCTGACTTGCCCCTCTCTTCTGTCTGATAAGTACCTCCTCGTTCTTCATCCTCAGCTCAGTTCAGTTCAGTCGCTCAGTCGTGTCTGATTCTTTGCAACCCCACGGACTGCAGACGCTGGGCTTCCCTGTCCATCCCCAACTCCTGCAGCCCATGCGAACTCATGTCCATCGAGTCAGTGGTGCCATCCAACCACTTTATCCCCTCTTGTCCCCTTCTCCTCCCACTTTCAATCTTTCCCAGCATCAGGGTCTTTTCAAATGAGTCCGTTTTTAGCATCCAGTGGCCAAAGTATTAGGGGGCGGATTACCATCATGTTTCATAACTCTAGGGGCCCCACTCACATAGGATGACTCTAGAAGTAGAGGGAAACAATTTTTATTTTTCTAAAAAGCAAAATATATTGCTTATCAGAAGGTGATAAGGGGAACCAAAGAAAAAAAAATGAGCAGAAAAGTTATTAGAACTGGAGGTCTACAGAACTTTAAATAAGGTGGTCAGAAGAGGGCAGCCTTTGAGCAAGACCTGAAGGAGGTGAGGGGCCTGGAGGAAGAGCGTCCCTGGCAGGGGCCAAATCCTGTGCAAAGGCCGTGAGGCGGAATCTTACCTGCCGTGTTTGAGGGGTGGAAAAGGAACCGTGTTCTATTCCCAGTTCCTTTTCTCCACCACTCTGCTGGGAGAATTCTTAATTAACCCACAGGCCTCGTCCCCTTTTCCTTGAGCATCTGGTCAGAGGAACTGCTTGCTGATGGTCTGGTTATAGCTTTTCTCACACAGCAGAATGCAAGTTCCATGAGGCAAGTCCTTCTGACTTGCCCCTCTCTTCTGTCTGATAAGTACCTCCTCGTTCTTCATCCTCAGCTCAGTTCAGTTCAGTCGCTCAGTCGTGTCTGATTCTTTGCAACCCCACGGACTGCAGACGCTGGGCTTCCCTGTCCATCCCCAACTCCTGCAGCCCATGCGAACTCATGTCCATCGAGTCAGTGGTGCCATCCAACCACTTTATCCCCTCTTGTCCCCTTCTCCTCCCACTTTCAATCTTTCCCAGCATCAGGGTCTTTTCAAATGAGTCCGTTTTTAGCATCCAGTGGCCAAAGTATTAGAGTTTCAGCTTCAGCATCTGTCCTTTCCATGAATATTCAGGACTGACCTCCTTTAGGATGGACTGGTTGGATCTCCTTGCAGTCCAAGGGACTCTCAAGAGTCTTCTCCAACACCACAGTTCAAAAGCATCAATTCTTCAGCACTCAGCTTTCTTTATAGTCCAACTCTCACATCCATACATGACCACTGGAAAAACCATACCTTTGACTAGATGGACCTCCTGAGAAATCTGTATGCAGGTTAAGAAACAACAGTTAGAACTGGACATGGAGCAACAGACTGGTTCCAAATCAGGAAAGGAGTACGTCAAGGCTGTATATTGTCACGCTGTTTATTTAACTTATATGCAGAGTACATCATGCGAGATGCTGGGCTGGATGAAACACAAGCTGGAATCAAGATTTCCAGGAGAAATATCAATAACCTTAGATACACAGATGACACCACCCTTATGGCAGAAAGTGAAGAAGAACTAAAAAGCCTCTTGATGAAAGTAAAAGAGGAGAGTGAAAAAATTGGCTTAAAGCTCAACATTCAGAAAACTAAGATCATGGCATCCAGTTCCATCAGTCAGTCAGTTCAGTCACTCAACTGTGTCTGACTCTTTGTGACCCCATGGACTGCAGCATGCCAGACCTCCTTGTCCATTACCAACTCCCAGAGTTTGCTCAAATTCATGTCCATTGAGTTGGTGATGGCCATCCAACCATCTCATCCTCTGTCGTCCCCTTCTCCTCCTGCCTTCACTCTTTCCCAGCATCAGGGTCTTTTCCAATGAGTCAGCTCTTTGCATCAGGTGGCCAAAATATTGGAGTTTCAGCTTCATTTGCTCAAATTCATGTCCATTGAGTTGGTGATGGCCATCCAACCATCTCATCCTCTGTCGTCCCCTTCTCCTCCTGCCTTCACTCTTTCCCAGCATCAGGGTCTTTTCCAATGAGTCAGCTCTTTGCATCAGGTGGCCAAAGTATTGGAGTTTCAGCTTCAGCATGGCCCCATCCTTTCCTGGCAAATAGATGGGGAAATAATGGAAACAATGAGAGACTTTATTTTGGGGGCTCCAGAATCACTGCAGATGGTGACTGTAGCCATGACATTAAAAGACACTTGCTCCTTGGAAGAAAAGCTATGACCAACCTTGACAGCGTATTAAAAAGTAGAGACAATACTTTGCCAACAAAGGTCATCCTTCAAGGTCCTGCCTAAGCCTTGCATTCTCTAAGAAGCATTCTTTACATTGTCAAGGTCATGCTCACCTTTCCTTGACCTGAACTCCAGACTCTACACAGAAGAACATTATAGTACTGTGGCAGTCTAATAAGTGAGCTGAAGAACCTAAAAGAGTCTTGGGATTAGTTAGGGATTAGTTAGAAATGGTGGTTAATCCAATCGAAGTGGGTTTCTTCTTTAATCAGTGTCTTCTCAGAGATGTGAATATGGTGAAGGTCATTGTGAATCTCAAGGAGAGGGATTATCAGGGAACATATCCTAAATGCATCTGACTATACTGCATCTCCCAAAGAAGCAATCTTTAGGATCCCACTTAGGGAGACATTGGGTTGAAACTTGCTTAGGAGTCTCCCAGCTTCTGCAGTGCTGTTTGGTTTAACCTCAGCTGGTGTCTGTCACTCAAGCTTCATGGCCCAAAGGCACCCACCTTGGTCTGGGTTTCTGCCTCCTGCTTGTCTGCTGAGAGAAAGGCTGCTCAGGATGCAGAAATGACCTCAGACTTTAAAATTTTCCTGGCCAGTAGGGAACCCCTAATGAAATATAAGGAGTCACAATTATGAGAATTGGGAGAAAGCCAAGGGAACGAAAAGGGAACACCTATGACCCAGGCCTGTGGAAGGGGAGGGCATGGCTGTTTCTGTCTCAACCCTCCATAGCTACTTTCTCAAGTAGTCTCAGCAATAAAAGTTTGGCAGGTCAGTTCACGCTATAAAAATTAAATTAGCGGTGGTATGTAATGGATGCAGCTTGATAGCCATGGGGATGGGATCTTTATCTTTGCTCCCTGGGGCTTGTGGGGGATGCCAACAAACCTCTCCAGATTTTGACAAGGAGATTCTTGTTTTTTCTGTCTCATTATGTCTGTCTTTCTCTAAGTTATTCTGTTTTACTCATTGCTGATCTCTTCTGTCTCGGGAACTTGGTTTGGCTTTTTCTGATCTGGAACCTGACGATCCAGTGACACTTTAGGATGTAAAATAGCAGAGAGATAAGAAAAATGCAAATGATTTTGCCTCCACTTATTTTATTTTACTTCAGTTCAGTTTGGATCAATAAAGATTTCTTGAACTTCTACCAGAGCCTTTATACCAGACATTGGGGAAACAAAGATGAATAAATCATAGCTATTGATCACAGGAGCTTTCCAGCCTGGTTGGGGAGACATTCAGAGAAAGGTGGCCAAGTAGCTTGTTGCATGCCGCGTGAGAGGGTGAAAGATGAGAGGGGTGAGGGGGGTGTTTGGAGAATCTGTGCTCATGAGATGAGCTTGAGTGTGAAGCAGGAACTATATTATTCTTTTTAGAACATCGGTTTTCAGTCTGTATGATGTCTGCAGACTCCCCACCCTCCGCAAACTCTCTCAGCCTAATTTTCACAAACGATCAGAGTTTTTCTGTCTACTCTGTACTCAGTCATCCTAGCATGTGCACGCCTTGTTTTCTGTTCCTGTGGTTACCTTTCTCTGCCCCTTTGCCTGTCAAACACCAGTCGTGATTCTTTGAGGTAACTTTCACTTTCTCTGAGAAGCATCCTCACTATCTTCCTTCTCCACCTTCTATCCAGGCCTAAATATGAATATTTGAATTCCGTTGCCTCTAAAACCCTGGTGACTCAGCTGGTTAAAGAATCCACCTGCAATGCAGGAGACCTGAGTTTGATCCCTGGGTTGGGAAGATCCCCTGGAGAAGGGAAAGGCTACCCACTCCAGTATTTTGGCCTGAAGAATTCCATGGACTGAATAGTCCATGGGGCTGCAAAGAGTCGGACATGACAGAGCGTCTTTCACTTTCATAACAACCTAAGTTTCTAGCGATAGATAAATGGATAAAGAAAATGTAGGCAAAAGACATATATATACATATATATAATGTACATGTGTAAAACATATGTACACACATATATATATGTTCATTTATAAAAAGAAGGAAATTCTGTCTTTTCACACAACACAGATGGGCTTTCAGTCACTATCCTCAGTGAAATAAGTTTAACAGAAAATGAGAAATACTGTATGTTCTCACTGACCATGTGGAATCTAAAAACTCAAGGAAAATAGCAGAATGATGGTTGCCAGGTACTAGCGGGGAAGGGTTGGGGAATGGGGAGTGTTAATCAAAGGATACGTATTTTCGGTTATAAATTGAGTAAGTTCTGGGAATCTAACATACAGCCTGGTAACTATAATTAACAGTGCTGAGTTATAGATTTAAAAGTTATTAAAAGAGTAGCTCCTAAAAGTTATTAATTTACAGGTTATTTAAAAGAAGCCATTATGAGAGTGTGTGGAACTATTAAGTAACCTTGTGCTACTAATCATTTCACAAGATATTTATGTGCATCAGGTCATCGTATTGATACCTTAAACTTACATATATGTCAATAATATCTTTACACCTGTAAGTCATGTGTGATGGCAGACCATTTGGGGCCCTGCTGGGCTGTGGCAAGTATAATACAGTAATTCAGAGTAGGCATTAGAACCAGACAGTCTGGGGTTCAAATCTCAGTCATACTGCCTGTTAAGCTGTATGACCTTAAATACATCACTTTAAACAATTACTTCTTTACCAACAAAATATGGACAGCAATGGTAGCTATCTGTTTTATTGTTGTGAGGATTAAATGAAAAAATAAAGGGAGATAAATTGCCAGGAAGCAATAACAGCTTTAGTTCGGTTCAGTCGCTCAGTCATGTCTGACTCTTTGTGACCCCATGAACCGCAGCACGCCAGGCCTCCCTGTCCATCACCAACTCCCGGAGTCCACCCAAACCCATGTCCATTGAGTCTATGATCCCATCCCGCCATCTCATCCTCTGTCATCTCCTTCTCCTCCTGCCCTCAATCTTTCCCAGCATCAGGGTCTTTTCCAGTGAGTCAGTTCTTTGCATCAGGTGGCCAGAGCATTGGAGTTTCCGCTTCAGCATCTGTCCTTCCAATGAACACCCAGGACTTAGGGGAGTGACACCGTCAGTGTAGTGTAGAGGCCTGTCTGAAGAGTATGGAGAGCACACGTTCTTAAATCAGACTTCCAAAGTGCAAATCTGGATTCTGTTACTAGAGTGCAGCTTTGGGCAAGTCCCATAAGTTTCCTGCAGCTCAGCTTCCTTACCTGTAAAACAGAAGAAACAGTCCTACAGGCCCACAGTCCCTTTTCCAAAATCCTCAGTGCTAGGTGTGCTTCTGGATTCAGATTTTTTTTTTTAAAGGGCTGGAATTTATTTATTAAAAAAAAATTTTTTTTTTTTTAAATTGCAAGATATTTGCTTTACAACATTAGGCTGGCTTCTGCCATCCATCAGCATGAATGAGCCACGGGCATACATACGGTCCCTGCCTCTTGAAGCCCCTCCCACTCCTCTAGGTTGCCACAGAGCACTGCGCTGAGCTCCCTGCGTCACACAGGCCGTCTGCTACGTGCATGATAATGTGCACGTTTCCTTGCTACTCTCTCCGTTCGTCCCTCCCACACTGTATCTGCCCGTCTGCTCTCCACTGCCTTGCAAATGAGGTATCATCTCGCACTGGTCAGAATGGCCATCATTAAAAAAATCAACAAACAATAAAGGCTGGACAGAAGTGGAGAAGAGGGAACCTTCTTGCAGGGTTGGTGGGAATGTAAAGTGATATAACCACTATGGGGACCAGTATGGAGATTTAAAAAGTGAGGGCTAGAGCTACCACGCGATCATTTTTGTTGTTGTTGTTGTTTAGAAAGGTAATGCAGTGTGTGTGCCATTTTCAGTCAGCAACTCCATAATGAAATGCCGTCAAACTTCTTTTCTGCAGCTCTACAAATAATGACATAAGCACACTGCTGCTGCTGCTGCTGCTAAGTCACTTCAGTCGTGTCCGACTCTGTGTGACCCCATAGACGGCAGCCCACCAGGCTCCCCCATCCCTGGGATTCTCCAGGCAAGAACACTGGAGTGGGTTGCCATTTCCTTCTCCAATGCATGAAAGAGAAAAGTGAAAGTGAAGTCGCTCATTCTGTCCGACTGTTAGTGACCCCATGGACTGCAGCCCACCAGGCTACTCCGTCCATTGGATTTTCCAGGCAAGAGTACTGGGGTGGGGTGCCATTGCCTTCCCCGCATAAGCACACTAAGTCAAATTAAAGATAAAAGACTGTAGATAGCTCACAATGAATCCAGATTAGAATTTGCCTTAAATAAGTTGTGGGGAAAAAAGCCAGAAACACTGGATTTGTTTCACCTCGGTTCTCAGCACTGGTCCCACAGGGCCTGGTAGAGACGGATTCGCCGGTGTCTGTTGACCTTCCCTTCCCCAAACCGTGCATCTGGTCTGGTTACATTCCCAAGGTCTCTGCCTTCTGCTCTGTCTGGGGGCTGGAGTAAGACTAGGAAAAAGGCTCTACCCTGGAAAAAGGGCCTAGTGTGGAGATCCCCAAGGTCCCTGAGCCACACTGGGTACCCGAGTGCAGAGAAGGGGAGGCCTCCTCCAGCCGCAGACACTCAGGTCTTCTCCAGGAGGCCCTGGCTAGCGGGACAGAGGCTGGGAGAGTGGGGTTGAAACTGCTTCCCCTGTTTCCCGGGTGGAGGCTCCAGAAAAGCAGCAAGTCACCATTTCTTTTGTCCTTTCTGTTTTGTTGACTGGTCTGTTCTGAGCGCCTACAAGAATGGTGGGCTCACAGTAGATCCTTAACAAATAGCTGCTGAATGAAGGAGAAAATGAACATGAGCACGCACTTATTAAGCAGCTAGCACATGCCAGGCAATCTTACACAATCCGTTCACCCCTCCTATCAGTCTTGTAAAGTGGATACGGCCCTCATCTCCGCTTTCCCTCAAAGGAAAGCTGGAGCTTAGACAAGCTCACATCACTGGGATCCACACCTCGGCCGCAGGCCTGGCTGCTTCTGTGCTCCAGCAGTCTTACGAAAGACAGGAAGGGGGTCCCCTGTCAGCCAGCACAGACCAGGCCCAGGCATGTAGTCTTCACCTCAGTCCTCGTCACACGTTCCTCCTGACAGCCCAGGGCTCAGTGGCGGCAAGGCAGATTGCAACAGCTGGACGTGGTCATTCTGCTTCTCTGCTGATAGCTCTGTGATGGGACTTCTGTAAAAACAAAAATCCACCCATGTGTATCCAGTAACAGCCTCTTGGAACATGAACAGTACTTGAAGCAAATACAGAAACAGAGCTGCTAAGGAACCAAAGAACAAAATAAGAGGTGTGTGTGGTTTGTTACAGTGTTTTTGTTTGTCTGTATTATCATAGTGCCTATTTCACCCTGGGGGCTTATAGAAAATATTATATTTGTTTATATGTACTTAGAAAAAAAGTAGGGGATATACACACCAAGATGCCAACAGTGGTTATTTTGAAGTGCAGTGATTGCAGATAATTCATATCTTTGTTTTTCCATCTTTGCTCATATACAGTTTCCACTATTCCACTGGAGGACCAGACATTACTTAGGTAATTTATGTGGGGATGTGAAGAGACTCAGCCAAAGCTCCTCCAAATTGCAGTCCTTTCACTTCTGTACCAACCTGTGGTTTCTTCAAGGACAGTTTCCAAGTGACAGTGTCACTGTCTGAATTGAAAGCAAGAAAGAAAAATCAGAAAACACATCAGAAAAATGGTGGCTGTCCATGCCTAGACATTTAGGAAAGGACCAAAAAGGGGAGGAGAATATAACCTATGAACGTCTATCATATGCTCCTCACCAGGCAGAGTGTTGTCATCACAGTCTCGTGTTTAATCCGCCTAAGAATGCTGCAGAGTTAGACATTCTTCCCATTTCACAGGCCAAGAGACGAGACTTGAAGAAGTTCAGTTCCTCCAAATCACACATCCAGAAAGCAGTAGCCACTGAGGCTCAGAACGCTGGGCTTTCCACCGCTCCATCGCGAGTCGAGCAGCGCTGTCACATGCAGGGGTGCCTCTATTTGCCCTCTTCCCCTGCCTTCCTCAGTTTCTGTAATGCTTGCACTTTACCAATAACGTGCACGTGCGCCTGTGTGGATGCATACTCCCGTGACTTCCTAGGTGCTTGCAGGAAAACAAATGGGCAAAGTGGCTGGAAAATTACTTCAGCATGTGAATGTGAATGTCATGGACATAGAATGCCATAGATACTTTCTTATCACTCAGAGCTGCTGGCTTAAATTTGGGAACATCTGTGTCATCACTGCCCTTGAAAGCCAAACCGGAAGGAATCTTGGCGACCTAGTTTATCAGCCTCCTTCTTGACGTCTCAGTTTCCCCCCCCACCCCCACTTTCTCTCTCTCTCTCTTCCTCTCTCTTTCCCATCTTCTCTCTCTGTCCAGCCCTCCATTCCTTTTCTCTGTCCCCTCTCCCTCCTCCTCCCCCTTCCTATTTAGTATCGGCAGAACCCTTTATTCAAGCACAGTTTTGTAAAGTAATTAACCTCCAATTAAAATAAATTAAAAAAAAAATAGAAGGGCCAAATGTACAAAATAAACTAAAAGCAGATATCTTATGGATCTAGACAGAAGTCTCCTCTGCTTTTCTAAAGAACCCTGGGACTTAAAACCCATGGATCTAGACCTTCATGCTTGTCACCAAGCAGGAAATTTAAAAACAGGAGTATGAAGACACTTCTCCAAGTGTCTCAGACACTTAGCAGAGTGACTTGGGTTTTGAGCATTTACTCATCTGAGGTCTCGCTTTACATTTATTGCAATTGTTTGTTCAGATTTTCTCCTTCTCTGCAGGAAGGTAAGGTGCTCAGAGGGCAGGGATGGTGCCCAGCTGTTCTCTGTTACACCCTGAGCACTCAGCTCTGAGCCATGCTCCCTGTGGGTGTTAAATACAGTATTGCTGAACGGACGATCAGCCGGATGAATGTAGTAGATCCTCTGTGCTCAGCCTTGTGCTGACGTGCTGTGAGTTTATGACTGGTCCCCACGATGGATCAACATACTCCCAGAACTAGCAGCCCCTAACTGGAGCCGCTAGTTATCCTAAATAGCCCCCCTGCGTCCACCCCAAGGCCTCTCCTCATTCCACAGCCCACAACTCTTGTCATTCAGCTANGTAGATCCTCTGTGCTCAGCCTTGTGCTGACGTGCTGTGAGTTTATGACTGGTCCCCACGATGGATCAACATACTCCCAGAACTAGCAGCCCCTAACTGGAGCCGCTAGTTATCCTAAATAGCCCCCCTGCGTCCACCCCAAGGCCTCTCCTCATTCCACAGCCCACAGCTCTTGTCATTCAGCTACCAGCTCCAGGGTGGGGATTTAGTCTTTTTAATTTAGCTGACCCCATGTATTGTTCAGGGAATATGAAATTCACAGAAACGTCCATCTCCATTGTTCCCCCCTTCCCTCTGCAGAGCTGAGGACTTCCTTACTCGCGCCACCCCCCCACCCTGGCAACCCCAGCTCCCACCCCACCAACCTCACTAGAGTCTTCAGAGCACTGTTTAATACCAGCTTTCCTTGAGGTCAGTTTCAGTCAGGGGTCTTGATGAACCCTGATGGCCTGGGTGTGGGTGGAGGGCAGGGCGGAAGAGGGTGCCAAGTGTTCTGAGTAGTAAGGGATGGGGGCTGAGTAGTGAGGGATGGGCCCACCCCCTTCCCACTCAAACCCGTTCTCTGCAGTTCAGGCTTGTCCTGGTCTCACCCTCCTGCTCAGCTGTATTTCAGGCTGGGGTGGCGTCGGGGAGGGTACAGGAGCCGGGATGTGTGTTGGGGCTGTTGACTTGCTTTTGGCTCAGGGTTCCCAGCCACGCACGAGTGGGCTGGCCCATGCCTCTGGCCCGGCCTCTCTTCTTGGCCGGGGTGCAGAGAGGCCCAGGCCGGGGTGCTCAGAGAAGTCTCAGGGCCTCAGCCTCTTGCTGTGGTGGCCTCCAGGCGGCTGTGGGCCGTTTCGTGGAGCTTCGAAAGTGGAAGGGTGCTTGGCTCATCCCAGGGCCTCTGCTGACCTGCTTCTCTCCCTTCCACACAACTGGTTGAGGAACATAGATGTTTTGGAATATCTGGGAATCACATTATACAGATGAATTTTCCGGGAAACCAAAACTCGGTTTCCCTGAAAACTGAAGTCCATTTGATCCCCTTAAGAATGTTCTGGCTGGCAGGTTCAGGATTTGAAGAGCTCACATGATCTGGGTCTTCCAGTACAGTTTCTCCTATCCCTCGTCTGAACATCACCTTCCCAGTTTTGTCATACCCAGGATATTGTTAACTTAATGCGTTCTTCTTAAAATGGACCCGTTTTTATTGTTTTTATTTTTGGCTGAATCAATGATTTTTAAATGGAAATTTTTATCACTACCAGTAAGTGGAAAAACCAGGATTATATGCCATAAATAGACGATACCTCTAAAAATCGATAGAATGAAAGCAAAACAATGTTTATATAATTCTGGACAGGTGGTGTTGCCTCTGGAAGGCTCTAGATTACAGCCTTGTTCTGCACCCCCTCCCCTTTTTGGTTTTGTTTTGTGTTTTAAAGGAAGGTTGGCAGGTGTTCCAGAATTGTCAAAAGCATTTTGACACCAAAGCAAGCCATTCTCCATGACTGAATTGGAAGGGCTGAAAGAAGATTAGAAAGTTCTTTTATTATTACTAAATGATTTAATTCTGATGTGTCCCACACTTTGGTAAACACCTTGTAACCCAAAAGAATGTGTTTTTTTTTTTTTTTTTTTTTTACCAGAGAGGGGACTGGCTCGCTGTCACACAGTAAGTCTGCGCCAGTGGTGGGGCTAGACCAGACCGCGTGCTCTGGGTTCCAGAGTGTGTTCTCCCTTGCTTCCCAGATACATGCCAAATTGCCTCTTTGAAGGGAACAATTCACTCTTCAGGAGTCAGCTCTCTTGGAAAGGACTTTGTCAAGAAAAAGGTTATATTATTACTATTTTTTTCCCATCACAGCACTCTGTATGTTGCCTCTGGAAGGCTCTAGATTACAGCCTTGTTCTGCACCCCCTCCCCTTTTTGGTTTTGTTTTGTGTTTTAAAGGAAGGTTGGCAGGTGTTCCAGAATTGTCAAAAGCATTTTGACACCAAAGCAAGCCATTCTCCATGACTGAATTGGAAGGGCTGAAAGAAGATTAGAAAGTTCTTTTATTATTACTAAATGATTTAATTCTGATGTGTCCCACACTTTGGTAAACACCTTGTAACCCAAAAGAATGTGTTTTTTTTTTTTTTTTTTTTTTACCAGAGAGGGGACTGGCTCGCTGTCACACAGTAAGTCTGCGCCAGTGGTGGGGCTAGACCAGATCACGTGCTCTGGGTTCCAGAGTGTGTTCTCCCTTGCTTCCCAGATACATGCCAAATTGCCTCTTTGAAGGGAACAATTCACTCTTCAGGAGTCAGCTCTCTTGGAAAGGACTTTGTCAAGAAAAAGGTTATATTATTACTATTTTTTTCCCATCACAGCACTCTGTTTCTAAGGAATCATTAAGAAAGATACTGATTTTTTTTTCACATTCTTTCTGCTTTATTGAGTAAATTAAGTGATTACTGCAGTGATAAGGTCGGAGAAGGCAGTGACACCCCACTCCAGTACTCTTGCCTGGAAAATCCCATGGACAGAGGAGCCTGGTGGGCTGCAGTCCATGGGGTCACTAGAGTCGGCACGACTGAGCGACTTCACTTTCACCTTTCTCTTTCATGCATTGGAGAAGGAAATGGCAACCCATTCCCGTGTTCTTGCCTGGAGAATCCCAGGGACGGGGGAACCTGGTGGGCTGCCGTCTCTGGGGTCACACAGAGTCGGGCACGACTGAAGCGACTTAGCAGCAGCAGCATAGTGATAAGGTAATTTGTGCTAAATTAGACAAACTAGCAAATAAATCATCCACAAGCGTGCTGAACTTGGACTGCTGATTAGTAGTTTGATCATTCAGTGCTCATGGAGTAACTTGCATCCTCAGATATATTTACTTATAGCCGGTAGAAGACTCTTTGAAGGCTGCCGTCCTGTTCTTCCACGGCAATTTTCTCAACTTCAGATTTTGTTCAAGGTCGAGTCAGCAGACTGGTAGACCCCAAGTTTGACTTGCCCAGATGTTCTAAGAGAGGTGAGAAAAGCTGTGACTCTTGTTGAACATGCACGAGTCACCAGGGCTACCTAGGTAAGAGCTGGTATCACAGCCTCATGATAGAGCAGAGACTCACCTGGAGCATTTTGTCCCCGTCATGCCCACCTGGCCAGAGAGAAATTTGGCTTGGGCTCGAGTCCTTCTGGTTCCGAACCCGGCACCCTTTTGTGTGTTTGTGTGTTTGTCAGCATTCTGAGAGCAGGCAGTTTTTCCCACACGCACTTTCCGTTCCATCTCAGGGCCAGACTCTGTGCCCTTACACTGAGTTGCTGCCCAGTCAACATCTGCCAGCCATAAGGGTGATATAACAGATGCGGAGAGTTGAGATCCAGAAGAGCAAAAATGAGCAGTGAACCCTGGCTCGGTGCTCTCTGGACTTCAGCCCCTCATCTAGGGTTCCTTGGAGGTGAAGGCTATAAACATCTGAAGTTGCATCATTTTATTTATTTTTAATTTGGAAACAAAAACGAAGTGAAGCGAGACTGGATATTGATCATACTTGTTTTAGAGTCAAAGGTAGACGCTCTGGCCTCATATAAGACACATCTAAAGATCACATAATCTTCCTCAAACCAGCAGACCATTAAAAAAAAAAAAAGTGAAAAGGAAGGTACGTAAAAAAAAAAAAAAAGCAAAGAGGGGGTTTGTTTGGTCTTAGACACCTCTTGAGACTTTCAGCCAGGGGAAGCCGTCTCTGTCTCACCCGGCCCTCTCCTCTGCACTGGGCTTACTCTCTGCAGCTTACCACCCGCTCCTCACCAGAATCTGTCCCATTCTCTTCATGACACAAATACATTCCATAGATCTCCAAAGGAAGCTGTAGCATCCCACTGGAAGTTCTTGACTATCCTACAGAGGTCATTTCTGCCTTCTGCCCGTGGCGGCTTGGACCAGAGCGCATGCGTGCTAAGTCACTTCAGTTGTGTCCAGCTCTTTGTGACCCTATGGACTGTAGCCTGTCAGACTCCTCTGTCCATGGGATTCTGCAGGCAAGAACACTGGAGTCCAAACCTGGCCCCAGGTGATGCCAAGTTTCAGGGTGCCAGCCTTTGGCTCCTCACATCTCCTTTGGGTTTTCACACGAGCATATGAGATAGAGGCGTTTAGCTGGTGGAATACTGGTGTGAAAACGTTCATATGCCAGTTCTCCTGTAGCCCACTGCATGGTCTCCTCTCTGGGTCTCAGGACAAGGAGTTTGGACAAAATCAACAGTTTCTCAAACTATGTTATCAGAAACTTAGGTTTATCTTGAGACACCCCAGGAGCCACCACGGGAGGGAAATTAGAGAAGACAGGAGTTTGTACCCATTCACTTCGTGCCACCAGCAGAGCACCTTACCTTTACCTGTTGGGTTTTCCCCTGAGATTTGATTAGGAATAAGTGATCCCCTGTTTAGATAAGAGTTTGACGCACCCATTTTATAAACTCGCTGTCAGTTGAAACGAGCACCCACCCCCATGCATGCATGCATACATACACAACAATACCCTCAAAGAAAATAAATGAAAACAAGTGAAACACATTATTTTCCTAGTAATATGCCTATTTTATCATTACTTTTAAAATATTTATTTATTTATTTGGGTCTTAGTTGCAACATGTGAGATCTAGTTCCTTGACCAGGTATTGAACCCAGGGCCCCTACAGTGGGGGTGCAACGTCTTAGCCACTGGGCCAGCAGGAAGTCCCAATGTGCCTATTTTGGATGATAGATTAATTCAGGCATGGGGAGGAAGTTGAGTTAGAATGTGCTTTTCTAATTTACCCACACCTTCACACATCCCATGAGGGAAGAATCTTACTCTTTGGCATTACGAGACTCCAGTGGGCCAACCTTGGGCTCTGGAAACCGCTGGAACAAGAAACCAAATTCTTCATGGACACTTCTGTTTCTCTGAAATTTATTACAATCAAAGGCATATGTACATGTGTGTGCATGTGTATATATGTATGCATATGTCTCTATACATGAACACCCGTGCACATACATGTATGCACACATATTTACACATATGGCAGGCTGTTTCAAAATCTGCTGGCTGTATCTTTATGGATAGAACTGCAAACTTGGTTAGACATCCTCATGCTTTTCTCTGCTCCTAATTCTCCACGGCTCTGTTTCCTAAGAATCTGAGACGGCAAGGTCCTGCTTCCTTGCTCCCCAGCTCGATTTCTTATCCCTCCTAACCTACTTTTCATTCTGATTGAACTGCAGTGGTTCAGGGGGAAGTGGGGACTA
>SJYX01019031.1:144037-165602 GCA_006410675.1 Oreotragus oreotragus | reverse complement strand
GGAATGATGGTAGTGGGGAGGGTGGGAGGGATGCTGAGACACAGAATCCATAGAACTGTGGAGTTTGTAGTTGCGGTGGTGGTGATGGGTGTGTGTGGGTGTGTGGGTGTGTGTGTATGTTTTGCGGGAGGAGAAGACTGAATGGACAGAGTGGACAGAGACTCTTAAGAGCTGAGTCAGGACTAGTGACTATATAAATGCTACTGCCAGTTTCCCAATGGAAGGGAATACAAGAGAAGAAGCAATTCTGGAGAAAGAGAATTAAGTCCCAAAAATGTCAGGAAGGGAGGCTTCAGGGGGAGTTGACATTCCTGGGCAGGGGCTGACCTCACAGAAGTGGAGGGGCTCTGTTGCCTCCTCAGATACGCCTTCCCCAGTCTAGGGCCCAGGTGAAACCAGACGGAGGAAATGGTGGGTAATGGCAGCAGGAAGGGGTGTTCGCACTGACCTGGTCAGTGGGTCAAAGATGAATTCTGATGTGGGGGCAGGCCAGGCTGGCAGGAGAGAGAGAGAGGATTTACATCAAGGGAGGGCTAAACTGTTTTGCAATGTGTGGTCCATTTATAAGAGAATCACCAGGGAGAACATGTTAATAATACAAATTACTGTGTTGACCCCAAAGCTACTGAATCAGAATTTCTGGGAATCTTTATTTTTTACACGTTCCCCAAGTGATCCCGTGTCTTCTAATGTTTGCGAGTCACCATGATGGAGACTCTCCATGAGATGATGAAACCAAATGAATGTTCTCCCAAAGGGTTCTGCAGGCCCGTAGAATGCCCCTCCTCCTCTCCCCGCACCACATCCTGGCTTCTTGTGAAAGGCGGTGCAGGCTGAGTGTGTTCCGCTTCCTTTAGGCCCAGGGTTAGGTCCCTGTGCGCCCAGAGGCTGACATCTCCTGACTCCGGAGGCCAAGCCTGCTTCTCTTCCTGGCAGACAGCGAAAGTGCTGGAACAAGGGCAAGCAAGGCGTCTTAGGGGTCAGGAGGGCCTGAGTTCCAGTCCAGCCTTGGCCTTGTCCCAAGCTCACTACATGGGGCAGGGGTGTTTCTCTGTTTTTAGGGATGGGAATTCCTGCCTATCTCACAGGACTATTAGGAGGGGGAATAAGGTCCTGAGTGTACAGTGTGTTCAGATCCGCCAGCCTCAGTTTCCTTATCTATGAAAGAACCTAATGTCATCTTTATAGCTGCAGCCTTTCAGGCTTCACTCTTGCTTTCTCCCCCCCTCCCCTAATCTCCTCACCCAGACTTCTGATGGTGATGCCCACATCCACCCAAGGAGGTAAGAATAGACAGCCTTGTCTTATAGGCAAGAGTGCTGTGCCCCAAAGCACAACTATAGCAATGTTAGGTACCTAGATTGAAACCTAGATCTGTCTGAATGCACAGCTTGGGCTCAGAGATGTTACATTGGTATAGATTGGATCTTTCAGTTCTGCGGTCTGATAGAGAGTCCAGAGTATTAAGTATTATGGAGGAGAAACAAGACTTATAGGAGATGAAAGGAATGATTTTGACCATGGGTATACAGGAGAGCTTCCCTGCTGGTTCGGATGGTAAAGAATCTGCTTGCAATGCAGGAGACCTGGGTTTGATCCCTGGTTTGGGGAAGATCGCCAGAGAAGGGAATGGCAACCCACTCCAGTATTCTTGCCTGGAAAATTCCATGGACAAAGGAGCCCGGTGGGCTACAGTCCGTGGGTGTTGCAAAGAGCCGCACATGACTGAGCAGCTAACAGTTTTCACTGTTCATCTTGGAGGACTGCTTGGTAAGAGTGGAATTAAGACAGGTGTACTTCATAGAGCTTCCTCATGATCCAGAAGTCCCACTCCTGGGTGAAAATTCAGAAAAGAGGAAAGCTCCAATTAAAAAAGAGCCGTGCGTCCCAGTGTCTGTAGCAGAACTATTGGCAACAGCCAAGACACAGAGACAACCCAAGTGCCCAGCAACAGACAACTGGTTTAAGATGTGTGTACACATGCACATTCACACACAGTGGAATATTACACACACTCACACACGGTGGAATATTACACACACTCACACACGGTGGAATATTACACACACACACGGTGGAATATTACACACACACACGGTGAAATATTACACACAGTGGAATATTACACACACTCACACATGGTGGAATATTACACTCACACACGGTGGAATATTACTCACACTCACACACGGTGGAATATTACTCACACTCACACACGGTGGAATATTACTCACATTCACACATGGTAGAATATTACATTCACACACGGTGGAATATTACACACACTCACACACGGTGGAATATTACTCAAGTTCACACACGGTGGAATATTACGCTCACACATGGTGGAATATTACTCGGACGCAAAAAAGAACGAAAGATACTGTCATTCGCAGCGACAGAGATGGGCCTAGAAAATACCATGTCAGACAGAGAAAGACGAATACTGCATGATATCGCTTATATGCAGAATCTAAATTATAATGCAAATGAATCTGCATACGAGACACAAACTGACTCACAGACACAGAGAGCAAGCCTATGGTTGCCAAAGGGCCAAGCAATGAGTGAGGAGCTCGGGGTTAGCAGAGGCATGCCACCATGCAGAAAAGAGGGAAGCAGTGACGATTTACTGCATGAGACAGGGAGCAATATTCAGTATCTTGTAACAACCTATAATGTAAATAATCTGAAAAAATCCATATGTGACTGAATCACCTTGCTATACACTGAAAACTACCACAGTATTGTAAACCGAATATGCTTCAGTTTAAAGAGAAAGAAAAAAAGACTACCCTCACAGACATAATTTTTTAAAGGGACGTTTTACTAAAAAGTAATAAGTAGGATTTTGAAGGATCCTACTTATGGAATCAGTTGGCTGGAAAGTGAGCATATCATAAGCAAAGGAGTGGGGGGAGTTAGTGGTTTTACAGATAGTGTGAAAAAGCACTGTGGGGACTGGCGAGTAAAGAGGCGTTACAGAACCAGATGTCGAGTGCCACGCTAGGGAGGGCGTCTGTGAGGAGGGGCGACTGCAGTGAAGGTGAGCATCAGCTGGGGTGCTGGAGGCCTCTGTCAGCTGCCCACTGTTCAGCAGAGCAGGAACCCAGGGTCTCCTGCCGTATCCATTCCCTACCTCTAGCTCGAGTCCTTTCCCAAAGGTTCCAGGGCCCTCTCTGCTGGGATCACCTTGCAAAAGAGCATCCATCCCAGCCGCTGCCTGGGTTGAGCAAGAGGCCGGGAGTGAGGAGGCAGCAGCTGTGAGTCAGACCGCCCCCACGCAGGCTCCAGCCCGGGGCCCCAGCAGGGACAGAGCTCTTGCTCTCGGCTGGGTTGCGTTTTGCCGAATACGCGCTGTACAGCCAAGCGTGGCTCAGGACGGCCCTGCCTCGCGGGGAGCCAGCCAAGTGGCTCGTGCCCCTGTTCTCCTCTGCTCATCCCCCCTTCTCCTCCCCTGGCCCCGTTCTTGCCTGTCACGTCCTTCTCCCTTTTTAAATTTTCCCTCCTCTGCTTTCTTTTTCCCTTTGTCTCCAGCTCCCGCATCTCCTCTTCTTCGAAACCTTTTATTTTCCGTATTTTGTTACTTGCAATGTGAGTCAGGAGACCCAGGCTTACCAGTGACTCAGTGGGAGGCTGTGGACTCATCCCTTTCCTCGAGGCCTCACTTTGCTCATCTGTCCAGTGAGACAGTTTGATTAGATGGGGTTTTAAAGACAAAGAGCCTTTAAGTGTCCTCCTTCTAGAACCCTCTGCTTCAGCGCCTTCACCTCTTTCATAGATTCCTTAAATGGCAGAGCTCTAAGAACTCATCTAGGGCCGTGGGTCTGCACCTGGCCACCTCCTGGAATCACCTATTGAGCTCTCAACACTTACTGTTGCCCAGACCCCAGAGCAGATGGATTTGAGGTAAATTTACAGGGTGGGGCTCATCTTTTTAAAAAAGCTCCCCGTCAGGGACAGTTAACTGAGAAGCTGCCCTTTGGAGAAACTGAGGCCAATGTGGGGTAAAGGACACAGTGTCCAGGGTCACATGGTGAGTCAGCTCGGAGAGAATCAGAGCCAAGCGTCTTGCCATCTCCCCCCTCCCCGGTCTGGACTTTGAGTCACCTCAAGCAAATGCCACCGCCTGCAGTGGGGCCAGGCAGGAGACTCGCCTCTGACTCCGCCAGAGCCTGGCTTCCAGGCAAGGCCCAGACACAGCCCCATTAAGCCAGGCGTGCCTTACGGGAATCGCGGCTGGCTCCGGCTTCGAAAACAAACACAGCGCGTTGGTTTTCTTTGGCTTGGGTCCCCCGGTGGGGGAGCTGGGAGGGGAGCACCCGGGGACACGGCTTTGCTGCTCTTCTCCCGGGCAGAGCGAGGCTGGCAGATGGGGAGGACTGCAGACAGGTGGGCAGGGCCACCTGTGGGGGTGAGCAGAGGAGCGCATGCCTCCGCCTGCTGCCAACTGGCTGCCTGAGAATGCCCCCCCTGCCCCCCGCACAGAGGCTGATGCCTCCGCTTGGGTGGCAGTTACAGGTAAAACCCCACCCCTTGACCTGCCTCAAAGCAGACCCTCTGAAGGGCAACGCACGCTCCAGTTCTTCCCTGCAGACAGCATTGATAGTGGATGGATACCTTGGTTGGGCTCCTCACTGTAGCCACTGTTTATTGAGAACTCCCTGCGTGCCAGGCATTTTGAGACGTTCCTTCCACTTTCAATGTAATTCTCATGGGGATTCTTCACAGCACGCTGGGCAGGACTGATTGGTTTGCTCACCTCACAGATGGAGAAGCAGAGTGCAGAGAGAGGAAGCCGCCGTTCCAGGCCCTGCAGCCTTGAGATAGCTGCACAGCTCAGCCTCAGGCCTGACTGACTGCTAACTCCGTGGCCCGGAGCTGCTCCGTGGCCCCGCGGACGTGTGATTCAGCAGAACTGAGTCTGAATCCTCACTGCTCTATCACGGGTCCTGTGTCTTTAAGCAAATGAATTGAGGCCAGCTCTGGGCCTCAGTTGCCGCCTCTGTAAATGGATGCTTGCTCTCCCTATTTCACATGACCAACGTGAGGATCACATGAAAGGTGGGTGAGAACAAGGTTAGCAAGCAACAGATCTACTAAGTAAGAGAGGATCGCTGTTATCGCCAAACACAGCTGTGTCTGCATGTGGGGAACCACCGTCACACATCCACCTGTCCATACTTGTGACCTTGGCCATTCCTGGCAGCCTCTGTGGTTCCCAAGGACTCAGGTGGAGGAGTGCAAAGGGAGAGAGGCAATAATAAGAACCTGTTTATAAAACACTTCACATCTCTCAGATGAAAGCCTCTAGATAAATATCATGGCACCACATAAATAAAACATAGATGAAGTAATATTGTTCCTACCGCCTCCCTCCAGCACGCCTGCAGATGCACTTCATCGAAGCTCAAGGCAGCTGGGTGAGGTCCAAAAGAGCAAGGGCTTTGGACTCAGGGTGACTGGAGTGCAACTCCGGCTCCTTCCATGCGCTGGCTGTGTGGTCTGGGGGCTGGTCCTTAGCATCCCTGAGCCCAGTTTTCTCATGAGACAGTTGGGAATAAAGCACATCCATCACCCCGGTGGCTATCATGCAAGCTCTTGTGGGTATCTCTGGTATCAGTTCAGTTCAGTCGCTCAGTCGTGTCCGACTCTTTGCGACCCCATGGACTGTAGCACGCCAGGCTTCCCTGTCCATCACCAATTCCCGGAGTTTACCCAAACTCATGTCCATCGAGTCGGTAATGCCTCCAGCTGTCTCATCCTCTGTCATCCCTTTCTCCTCCTGCCTTTAATCTTTGCCAGCATCAGGGTCTTTTCCAATGAGTCAGTTCTTTGCATCAGGCGGCCAAAGTATTGGAGCTTCCGCATCAGTACTCATCAAACTAGATACTCTGTACCTCTTGACATGCCTGTCTTCCCCATTCTACAGTGAAGCTCCATAAGGCAACAGCTGTGCTTTGCTTGGATATCATGGGATATGCTCAACAGATGTCAACTCCCTTCTTTCCTTCTTTTTCTTTTTAACTGGAGGGTCATTGGTTTACCATGTCATGTCTGTTTCTGCCTTACCACCACGTGAAATCAGCCATGAGTATACATTTACCTCCCCCACCGCCACTGCCTTGACCCTCCCTCGTACCCTCTCCTACCCCACCCTCTAGGTCATCACAGAGCGCCAGGCTGGGCCTCATGTGTTGTATAGTAGCTTCCCACTAGCCCTCTGTTCACACCTGGTAGAGTATGTATGTCGACGCTGCTCCCTGAGTTTGCCTCACCCTCTCCTTCCCCACTGTGTCCACAAGTCCAGGCTCTCTGTCTGCACCTCCATTCCTGCCCTGCAAATAGGTTCATCTGTACTATTTTTCTAGACTCTCTCTCTATGGGTTAATGTACAATACTTGTTTTTCTCTTTCTGACTGAATTCTTTCTGTATAGCAGGCTCTAGGTTCATCCACACCAGTTCAACTGATCCAAAATAGTTCCTTTTTATGGCTGAGTAATATTCCATTGCATATATGTACTTTCGTAAAATTACTCCTTCTTCACTCTCCCAGGCCAAAGTTCAGTTCCAGGTCTGTCTCTAACTTAATCTGTTTCTCACCTAGAAGAGGGGCTTGAGATTCCTGACTTATTGAGACACTCAGGCTCTGCTACTTACCAGTTGTCTGACCTTGGGCAAGTCAGCTCACATCTCTGAGACTCAGTTTCTCCATCTCTGAAACGGGCACAGCACCTCTCCTACACATCCAAATCCTTAGGAGTAAGTTCAAATATGACACTACCAGTAAACATTTGGAAGGGAGCAGAGAGTGTTATTTTGTAGTGGAAACTCGGTGTCTATCAAACTGATGCCTTTGATTTGACAGCAGCATCTCTGCTAGGGCCTGGGCACCTTACCCATGGGATCCTTTCACAGCATCATCTAAGATTCAGTATCTTCAGCCCTTCACTTTGGGGTTGGAAGACTCAGACATCACTACTATATCTGCTGTTCTCAAGTCATTCTCATCCGTGTCTCCTCACTGACTTTTCCTGTGTTCTATAGCCAGGGCTGAACCTCAGGTGGAAGCCAAGACACCAGTCTGATCCTGAAGTCTTATATTCTACTCTGCAGCTCATTTTCTCTTTAATGGGAAATGAAGAGACTCCAGATGACAGTAACTATCATTTCTCCCATTAGTGATGTATTTCTCTCTTCACAAGGACCTAAAACAATAGGAACGCAGAGAGGCAAGTGGCTCTCCTAAGGCTGCTCAGCAGTAAGGTCTATCTGGTGTTCGAATCGTGTCGTATTTATCTCTTCATCCCCACTACCTACCACAGTGCCTGGCCTGCACTCTATTCAATGCATGTTGAATGCGTTCTGACACTGACAATATGTGAATCTCTGTAATGTTTTTTTTCCCTGCTAAAAATTAGTGATTTTGAAATTAGAATTTAAGAAAGCTTTCAGGTTTTTTAAAAAAAAAAAAATATATATAAACCCTTCAACCATGATTTTCAAATGTGTTTCTCCAAGCTTAAGGGATCCGTGGCTAGACCTCAGGGGATAGCAGGCGATGTGCTGGAATAGCTGATGGGTGGGGAGGTCCTGGCTGCATCCCTTGGCTTCTCTCTCATCTGTCTTCATATAGAATGTACGTGTAAAGTTCTAGAAAGGTGGACTGTACTGCTTTGAAATGTTTGAAACATGATTTAAGGTGATGAGAAGTCATTAGCCTATCCCAAATGAGACTGTCAGTATAGAGTAGTGGGGTGTATGTGGAGACTGGAACCCACAGTTCATTCTCCAACTGTGGGAGAAATACTTTCTGTATAAATCTTTAGGGCGCTTCTGCCGAAACACATCTGAAAGTCACAGAACCTCCCTGGCATCCGGCCAGAGCTAGGGGCTGAAACCCCAGGCCCTCTCAAACCCTCTGGTTCCTTGAGGATAGCCCATGGCCCCAGGCAGGCGGCCCCCCGTGCCAGGTCTGGCATCCCTGACTGCAAGTTGGCACATGTGAGAGCTTGGCCCAGCTCTGGGCCAGGAGTTTCTGGGGCAATCCAAGAACATCTCTGGGAAGCTGGAAGGAACGGTCCCCGAGGGGCCAGGGGAGCAGGGCCTGTCCGTGTGGGCTCAGGCATCCAGGGAGCAGGTAGTTAGGCCAGAAGCAAGAGCAGGCCACTGGCATTCCCACCAAGGGTCTTCTGGCTCAGATTCCAAAACAAGCTTCGGAGACTGTTTCTGCAGCTGGGAAGAAAGATGGGGGAATCCCTCTGAGGCCTTTTTATGCTTCATGACTTTTTATGTCCTTGAGACCACAGCCACAAAAATGTCTCTCAGCTTCATCTTCTTTGCCACGTTTCCCACTGATTTTGCCCCTGGAAAATTGCTCTTGTGTTTGCTCCTGTGGTCTAGAGGCCTGCCCCCAACCCAGTGCCTAATCCAAAGTATGACCTTTGGTGTCCAAAGTAGAAGGTCTGTGAGCCCTGACTGTGCTCCACTGTAAGCTTCTGATACTCCTGCAAACTAAGCAAGCAAACAGCCCGGGCACAAAAATGTCAGTCTGTCAGAAATGTGATAGAAATGTCAAAAACACATTGAATCTTTGTAAATAGAGGAGTTCAAGCCATCCTTCCTTTTTATCTGGGATGTGTAAACATAATGAATCACCCATAAGAAGAAGAAAAAAACCCCAACAAACAACAGTAGACCATTTCAGGGAAAGACCTGCCACTCTCATGTCGAAGATACCTGTGTCCTTTGTTAATGATAATTTTGATGATGAATGTTTGGAGGGGGGCAGAGGGTGCTGTCATAAGGTGAGTAACTTGACTAGACACAGAGGGCTTCTGGGCTGCTTCCTGTCTCCTATCTGGGGACATTCCATTTTTCATGGCAAATATCTCACTTCTCCCCAGACACTGCACATGCCTTAGGATGACTGCCTCAGTGTAAGCTCCATGGTTGATTCATCATTGAATACTAGGATGTCAGCCATAAAGTGTCCTTGGAGAGTTTGGAGTGCAGCCCCCTTGGTTTTGTAAACGAGGGCCTTTTTGGAAGCTCCTGCCCAAGCACTTCCTCCGGGAATACGATACTACTAACCCATCCCCTGTTCTCTCTCTTACAGCCAGACTCTGTCACGTTATAATGGGGAGGAAAGAGAGTGGAGGGCTCAGTCATCCCGCCCATGTCACACTGACTTTGCAACGGTCAGTGACAAAGCTCGAACTCCAAGTTCTCATTAATGCTCATCCAGGGGCCCCATAGCTCGGCAGAAGGTACCAAAGGGACCTTCAGAAGCATCATCCTGACGTCACAGGTAGTTCTAGGGCCAGCGGGTTTGTCAGCAGGCCCCAGCAAGGAGCTGAGAAGCTTCTATCAGCTCCAAATTCACACAAGAGGAAAACAAAATTCCATCATAATGTTGACCATCTGTGGATGAGGATAATTTTTCAGAAGAGGCCACTGGAGGGGGAGCATGCAGAAAATAAAAACTATTGTCTTAAGGAAACATGATTTGGAACGGACCGCTCACGCAACCAAGCCATAGTGGCTACGGCGTAGCAATATAAGTTACCCTACCTTCCCAGGCTTTTGGTTTTAAGTCATTGTAAGCTTCTTTTCATAAAACTGAGGGTTTTTAAATGTTTAATTTTTATTTCTCTAATTTTGGCTGTGCTGGGTCTTGGTTGCTGTGCAGGCTGTTCCAGTTGGGGTGTGCAGGCTTCTCCCTGCAGAGGCTCCTCTTGTTGCAGAGAACAGGTTCTAGGGTGTGCAGGCTCAGTAGCGGCAGCTCCCGGGCCCTAGGGCCCAGGCTCGGTAGTTGCGGTGCGTGGGCTTAGTTGCCCCGAGGTGTGTGGGATCCTCGCAGACCGGGAATCAAACCCTCATCTCTTGTGTTGGCACACGGATTCTTTATCACCAGGAGAAGCCCTTAAACGTCTTCTAAGTGTTTGAACTTTATTTTACTGTGGTAAGAATATTTAACAGGATCTCTACCCTCTTGGCAAGTTTACAGGTTTTCAGTGTATCACATTGTTCATACAGGGACAGCATGGCCCAGCAGACCTCTGGAACTTTTTCGTCTTGCAAAATTGGAACTTTAACCCCCATTGAGCAACAACTCCTCATATCCCTTCCCCACCCCCCGCCAGCCCTGAAACCCACCACTCTACCCTCTGGTTCTGTGACTTTGAATGCTTTAGACATCATATATGATTGACAGCATATTAAAAAGCAGAGACATTACTTTTCCGACAAAGGTCTGTCTGGTCAAAGCTATGGTTTTTCCAATAGTCATGTGTGGATGTGAGAGTTGGACCATAAAGAAAGCTGATTGGCGAAGAACTGATGCTTTTGAACTGTGATGTTGGGAAAGACTCTTGAGAGTCCCTTGGACTGCAAGGAGATGCAACCAGTCAATCCTAAAAGAAATCAGACCTGAATATTCATTGAAAGGACTGATGCTGAAACTGAAACTCTAATACTTTGGCTGCCTGATGTGAAGAACTGACTCATTGGAAAAGACCCTGATGCTGGGAAAGATTGAGGGCAGGAGGGGAAGGAGGGTGACAGAGAATGAGATGGTTGGATGGCATCACCGAGTCAATGGACATGAGTTCGGGTGAACTCCGGGAGTTGGTGATGGACAGGGAGGCCTGGTGTGCTACAGTCCACGGGGAGTCAGACACGACTAAGCGATTGAACTGGACTGATGGCTGGAGATCTGCGTGACTTGCCCTTCTGTGAGGGGCTTATTTCCCTTAGCATAGTGTCCTCGAGGTTCATCCATATTGTCACATACTGCAGACTTGCTTTCTTTTTTTAAGACTGAATACCATCCCATTGTATGTATATTCCACATTTTCTTTGTCCATTTATCTGGTGATAAACGTTTAGGTTGTTTCAACATCTTGACTATTGCGAATCTAGACCACAATGAAATGTCACCTCACACCTGTCTGGATGGCTGTTGTCAAAAGGCACTACTGTTGGCCAGGATGTGGGGAAGTCCGAGTCCTGAACACTGCTGGTGGGGATGTGAAATGGAGCAACCTCGAAGGAAAACAGTCTGGAGGCTCCGCAAAAATGAAACATAGAACCACCGTGGATTCCACCAGTCCCATTTCTAGGTGTGTCTGAAGGAATTTAAATCAGGATCCTGAAGGAAATGGTAACAGCTTTGTTCTTTCAACTTGTTTTTTTTTTTTTTCTTTCTGACAGTCTGTTTCAAAACTATGTCATAATCAGCAGGAGAGGATCAGTTTCCCTTTATGAAACCCATGAGTATGAAGAATGCCTTTATTTTCTTCACATTTTTATATTCACCAAGGAAAGAAAAAACAAAAAAACAAAATTTGCCATATGGTCCTTAAGATCCATAGTTAGTAGAACTAGTATTCAATTTAAAATAGTTTTAACAAGCTATACTGCTGTCCACACCTACAGTATGACTTTTTGTGTGGACTGGATGGTTCAAAAGGTCAACATCAAGGTTATTCCAAAAATAATGCTCTTAAAACAACACTTTGATGAATGGAACTGATGTTGGTCTTTAATAGCTCCAAAATGGTGTCTCTGTTTCCCAGAATCTATAATTAGGCTTTAGTAGTTGTCTCAGTTATTTTTACATTTCACAGTGAACTTATGTTCTTTTGCAGTGACACCCTTGAAATGATCTGTGACAGAAAGTAATATACAGGTTAACTTGAACTGGTTTGATTTTAAAACAACTTATTCAGTTGAAGCAACAGAATTTATTAGCCATCCCCCTTATTAGATGTTAGAGGATCTTATAAACCACCAAAAGTTTACAACACCTTTTTATTTCATTAACAATCATAATAATGTTCATTGAATCCTATAATAGTTTGTTGATTGTAATGTGAGTTAATAAAACTTTCTTAAAGCAACCTAGATAGCATATTGAAAAGCAGAGACATTACTTTGCCGACTAAGGTCCGTCTAGTCAAGGCTATGGTTTTTCCTGTGGTCATGTATGGATGTGAGAGTTGGACTGTGAAGAAGACTGAGCACCGAAGAATTGATGCTTTTGAACTGTGCTGTTGGAGAAGACTCTTGAGAGTCCCTTGGACTGCAAGGAGAGCCAACAAGTCCATTCTGAAGGAGATCAGCCCTGGGATTTCTTTGGAAGGAATGATGCTAAAGCTGAAACTCCAGTACTTTGTCCACCTCATATGAAGAGTTGACTCATTGGAAAAGACTCTGATGCTAGGAAGGATTAGGGGCAGGAGGAGAAGGACTGAGGATGAGATGGCTGGATGGCATCACGGACTCGATGGACGCGAGTCTGAATGAACTCCGGGAGTTGGTGATGGACAGGAAGGCCTGGCGTGCTGCGATTCATGGGGTCACAAAGAGTCAGACATGACTGAGCGACTGAACTGAACTGAAGGAACATTATCGATATGTATCAGAAGACAACATATATAAAAAAAATGCATAAAAAATTTACAGGAAGGGATGGTCATGATAATGCTAACTATAAAGGAAATAGAAGAAAATAATTTAATTATTACCGGAAGGCTTCCCTGGTAACTCAGCTGATTAAGAATCTGCCGTCACGCAGCAGGCCCTGGTTTGAGTCCTGGATTGGGATGATCCCCTGGAGAAGGGATAGGCTATCCACTCTAGTATTCCTGGTCTTCCCTGCTGGCTCAGATGGTAAAGAATCTGCCTGCAATGCGGGAGACCTGGGTTCGATCCCTGGGTTGGGAACATCCCCTGGAGGAGGGCATGGCAACCCACCCCAGCATTCTTGCCTGGAGAATCCCCATGGACAGAGGAGCCTGGCAGGCCACAGTCTGTGGGGTCTCCAAGAGTTGGGCACGAGTTAGTGACTGGGTGCACACGCACACACAGATGCACACACATGGTTTAATAATATGGATGCTCCAGATTTTATTGAGCATTTCTTCAGTTTTGGACATGCAGACATCTCCAGTTTCTCACTTATTTTGAAGAGTGCTAAAAGAAACATAGGCCTTTGCATTTTAGACAAAAAGAAAAAAGAAAGATCTAATATAAAGTCTGGTAACTGAAAGGAATTTCAAACCTACTAAAAAAATCGGCTTCTCTGACTGAGTGTACAAGCCATTCTCTTCTTCCATTGTATTTCTGTTCTTATTGAAAGCCCCGTCTCTGTGAGCTCCGTCTGGAGTTCTTGCTTCAGATGTCCTGGTTGGCGCCTTGCACACAGAACATCGGGAAGCCACCTACAGGCTGGACAATCACATGCCAAGAACTCTTCCAGGCGCCAAACTTGCCGCCCAAGCAGTTGGCTGCCGTGGTGAACACATTTCACCACAGGCCCAGAGTTTCCCCTCTTAATGTTATTCTATGCACCATCAGATCTCTGGGGAGCTGGACTTCAGAGAGGATTAAGAACTGAAACTGCAGATAATCAAGGGAAAAGTACAAGAAATCATTTTTGCTTCTCTCTTCCAGCATCTTCCTTTCAGAAGATAAATTTAGGTGGATGTGATATTTTCTTCCCTTCCTTCTTCAAGCCTGTGGTCTGGTGCAAGACCTAATGAATGGAGAATTTTCCCACCAGGGATGAATAACAATTTAAATTAGAACTAGAAAATCTCAGAGCCAAGAGGATCCTTAGAAATAAGTCTACTATAGAGATAGAAAAACATCGGAATGGAGAAAGTAAGAGTTATATCCAGTATTTCACAGCTAGTCATTGCCTGGAAAAACCAGCCTCAAGTAGCTGAGACTCAAATGCTATATTTCATCACCTTGAGATGCCGTTGATTTTAAGAGCCACTTTATTTTAGGTGCCATTAAGAAAGAAAAGAAAATGCTGCCAGCTGAACTATAACCCAATGCTTTCTTATGAATTGAATTTTTAGACTTACTGAAAGAGCTCATTTATTCTGATTATATTTTTATAATACATCACTCTCATGATATAAAAGTGAAATGTTCAGATATTCATGCAGTTTTTTCCCACTAAGGTTCTGCCTTTTCTGAATCACTTTTTGACTTAAGGTCATTGAATCCCAGAGTGTTCCTTATATTGTCGTGCTCTTTACCTACCATAGGCTCGGTTACGCTGTTTCTTTCCCTCTCCCAGTGTATTTTTTTTAACATATGTAAACTATGGTGGTTCAGACGGTAAAGCCTCTGCCTGCAATGCGGGAGACCTGGGTTCGATTCCTGGGTTGGGAAGATTCGCTGGAGAAGGAAATGGCAATCCACTCCAGCACTCTTGCCTGGAAAATCCCATGGACGGAGGAGCCTGGTAGGCTACAGTCCATAGGTTTGCAAAGAGTCAGACACGACTGAGCGACTTCACTTTCCTTCAATCAGTTCAGTTCAGTTCAGTCGCTCAGTCGTGTCTGACTCTTTGCGACCCCATGAATCGCAGCACGCCAGGCCTCCCTATCCATCACCATCTCCCGGAGTTCACTCAGACTCACGTCCATCGAGTCCGTGATGCCATCCAGCCATCTCATCCTCGGTCATCCCCTTCTCCTCCTGCCCCCAATCCCTCCCAGCATTAGAGTCTTTTCCAATGAGTCAACTCTTCGCATGAGGTGGCCAGAGTACTGGAGTTTCAGCTTTAGCATCATTCCTTCCAAAGAAATCCCAGGGTTGATCTCCTTCAGAATGGACTGGTTGGATCTCCTTTCAGTCCAAGGGACTCTCAAGAGTCTACATATATAGTTTACATACCATGTAATTCACCCATTCAAAGTGTACAATTGAATAGTCTTTAGTACATTCACAGTGTTGTGTAACTATCACCACAGTCAACTTTAGGACATTTTCAACACCCGCCTTCTGCCCGAATAAAACCATTACCCATTAGCAGCCACTCCCTATATTCTTCTCATTTCCGTAGTCCTCCGCAGGCGCCAAGTCTTTCTGCCTCCGTGGATGTGGCTCTTCTGAGGCTTTCATAGAAATGAAATCTTACAGCACACGGCATTCTGGGGTTTGTCTGTTTCACTTAGCATAACGTTTTTAAGGTGCATCCATGCCTTAACATGCGTCAGTACATCACTCATTTTTACTGCCTTATTTAATCAAGGAAGACTTCATTATTCCCTCTGGGATTTTCCCGTAAGTTTTATTGCGGGTGCCCTCTCGACCTTACCAGCAGTTGTTGGTGAAGCCCACTGAACTACAGTCAGGCTTCACGTTCCTTCCACAACTAGTTCTTAAGTAGCCCGTGGCCTGAGACTTTGAGGGTTGCCCCCATGCCACTGGGCCCCTGGGAATGCCAGGCCAGTTCCCACAGGCGCTGGCACAGACAGCTGCTGCCAGGCTGGCGGAAGTTGTTAGACGTCATCACCGCTTGTCGGGCACAGCTCAATTTCAGACGCATTGAAAGATGAAAAAAAAAAAAGGCATTTATTTTAGAGTTAATAAAGCATGGACTATATCTTCAGTACATTTCCTTAGATCGGTATGAGGAGAACTCACGCTGAGCCCCAGCAAACATAGAGACTTGGGACACAGCCCAGAGACTTGCAAGGATATTAGAAGTCATGCATCAGGCACCACCCAGGGCAAGAGTTCCCTCCGGATCAGTGGGTGTCTGACCTGGGGTATGAGAACCGTTTGGAGAGAGCTTGGAAACACGGACAGGTCCGAGCCGTGAAGATCCTTTGGCAGTAAGGCTCTTTGGCAGCAGGATCTTTTCCTGTCTGCCCGCCTCCTTCCCTCCCGGTCCCCCTCTATCTTTTTTCCCCTCTTTCTTTCTTTCTTTCCCTTTCCTGCTTTCCTTCCTTCCTCTTCTCCCCTCTCCCTCCTTCCTTCCTCCCTTCCATCCCTCCCTATTGCATTTTACTCTTTTCAGTCTTTCTTTCTGCTTTCGTTCATTTTCTCCTCTCAACCTCTCTCACTCTCCTTTCTTTTCTTAGAGGCTAATTCATAACTGGAACTACTGTTTAAGCTCAATCCTGGCAGATCAGCCAATAGCATCCCAAGCATCAATGAGGATGGGGTCACAAGTACGTTTGGATCATGCAGATTTGTTTCCAGTCCTGCCATGGCCCCTTAGGAGCAGTGTGACCTTGGACAAGTTGTTAAGACTCTCTGAACCTCAGCGCCACCCTCTGTAAAGCGATAGCAGCCTAGAGGGTTGTTGTGATAACCCTGGGAATCACACGTGAGAGTGCCTTGTGTTCACAAAGAACACTTCTCTCAATCCCAGGTGGCCTGGTTTAGATCTCCTCTGGCTTCAGTCATTACCACCAACCCTCCGTGTCGATGACTTAAAACTTAAACCTTAATTTTTTTTTTTTTTTTTTAAGTTCTGTGCTGGTATCCTATTACTCATGTGTGGCAGCTGACCCAGCTCTTCTGATTATGTGAGTGTCAATGAGGTACTCTGATTTCACCCACGTGGCATTAGACACTCTTTCAGATGCCCATGCTGTCCTTAAAACTTTCTCCAAGGTGCTCTGCCGGGTTTTCTGGCTTTAGAAACTCAAGGGCAGTCAGCTTCCACCACAGTTCAGTTCCTCCCAGGATTTCCCCGTGTGTTTGCAGCTCCCAGTCACCCCACCACAAATACACATTCCACAGGTCACTTCATCTCTTACATGTCCACAGATCCTAGCTGGATAGAAAATCTGCAGTTGTCAGAGATATGATAGAGCTGCCAAATGAATGTGAAGTTACCAATGTAAATTGTGGAACCAAAATTTCGATTCTGTTTGTTTTGCCATTGTGTCAATGTGGAGATATTTTGGTGAACAAATAGGCCAAATAGAAGAAGGGGGGGAAAATAACCCACATATGAGTAAGCAGGCATGAACCACACGTCACACAGAGCTGCACAATTACAGCTGCGTTCTCACTGTGTTTGCGCATCCGTGCTGCCCCGCAAGAACATAAAGACGAACCAGATGCGGTTCTGTTCTGGAAACCCCAGTCTAGCAGGCAGGCAGAAGACGGCATGGAAAGATGCAGTGCAGCCTAAGGCTTTCCACGGAGGAAGCAGGAGAGGTAGCTGGAATAAAGACTGTAAACACGGTGCCCTTAACCTTTCCTGGGCGATGAGCTGGGACATCACTGGGCCGTGGTTTTCTGTGTTTATAAATAAAATAAAAATATCTGTGTATTCATTCACTTCACAGATGTTTTTCTCATGGCTGTTGCATGTCACATACCAGCTGAGGTGCCAGATATGCAGTGGACAAAAAGAAATTGTCTCTATCATTGGAGGGCTTATCAAATGCAGCCTTGAAATAGTAAGCCAATATACACATGTCGACAAGTCACACTGTGATAGGTTCTATGAAGGGAACTATTAGATATTATCACAAGATAACTATAATACTTGCTTTATAAAGTTGGTTTGAGTAGAAAATGTGGCTACTCACATCAAACTCATAAAGAAAGTATATAATTATTCCCATACCACAGGTAATTATAATATTATCTGTATAACTGTATAATTATCCCCATACTACAAATAGGGGTTTCCCAGGTGGTCCAGTGGTAAAGAATCCACCTGCCAGTGAAGGAGGCATGGGATACACAGGTTCAATCCCTGAGTCAGAAAGATCCCTTGGAGTAGTAAATGGTAACTCACCCCATTATTTTTGCCCAGAAAATTCCATGGACAGAGAAGCCTGGTGGGCTACAGTCCATGGGGCCCCGAAGAGTCAGACATGACTGAGCGACACACACATGCTACAGATGAGGAAGGAGAAGCTCTTAGAGGTTTCCACGATATGGCAGACGTGCGTGTAGGAGAGCCTGCAGCACATATGCAAACCCGAGCCTTCTGATGTCTTAGCCTTTGTGTGAATGATATCAGCAACAAATAATACAGGCCAACTATGGGGTAGAGAGGAAAGAATGGCTAGGTCTGTGGAGCAAGTTTTGGACCAGGAGGCTAGAGAAGACTGCATTTGAGTTAAGCCTTGGAAAAGAGTAGGATTTCAATAAAAGGGCCGATACTGGCAACAAGCGAGGGGATGGGATGAGGTGGCCTGCCAAGCTGAGGGAGTGGCTCAGGCAAAAACACGGAGGTATGAAATCAGGAGCCATTTGGGGATGGATCCAGAAGGGGTGGTTTGTGGAAAGAGTGGATCTGGAGTGGTGGTTGGGAGGTCACTGGTGTTAGGATGGCTCTAAAGAGCTTTCACCTTCTTCTGAGATCATGGCGATCAATTAAGGGCCTCTCAGCAGGGAATCGGGCTTCCCAGGTGGCTCAGCGGTTAAAGCGTCTGCCTCCAGTGCAGGAGACCCGGGTTCGATCCCTGGGTCGGGAAGATCCCCTGGAGAAGGAAATGGCAACCCACTCCGGTACTCTTGCCTGGAGAATCCCATGGACGGAGAAGCCTAGTAGGTTACAGTCCACGGGGTCGCAAAGAGTCGGATACGACTGAGCGACTTCACCTTCACCAACAGGGAATCAGTATGCTCAGAGCTTTGTTTGAGGCTGACACCGGTAGGATAAAGGAGCAAGAAGCCTCCTTTGGCATCCCCGGGAATTCTCAGTGCTTCTTTTCTGCCGTAACTGTTGATTATATGGGGCTTTAATTAAATCTCCCCTGCTCACTTGCTGCCCCTGGCTAACGTTATCACCCAGAGCCAAGGACCAGTGATAGAGAGGAAACAGATAGCTTTTGGATGTGGGTTTTAATCTGTTGCTTAGTTTATTAACATGTTACAGTGGCCATGGAGGGCAGAAGCTGTCCTTGACGGTTAGGCTGACAGGGTGCACAAGGGTAGGCGAGGTAAGGAGGCCCCAGCCCCTGTGCCGGGAGGTCCCTTGGTGCTGGGTTCAGCTTCCTCCTGGCTTCACCTTCTACCCGCCACAGTCTGCTCTGTCCGCACGGCCCCTCACGGAAGCAAGACCTGCTCCACGGTGCCCACGTGTGTCGCGGTCGTTGGCTTTTCTGATTCTCTTTGTCTCTGCGTTTATGCCCTTTGGAGATTGGAGCTCTTGGAGCAGAGACACCTAGGCAGCTTAGAGACAAAAGCCGGTTCATCTCCACAGAGAGGCCGAGACCTTGGCTGCAGAGGCCCGAGGAGTGAAAGCCCACTTTCATGTAGAAGGTGTGTAGTGGGGCACTCCCAGCCTCACAGACTGCAGAGTTACTGAAAACTTCATATTTACACAGGGGCTTTAAAGTTTTCAAAGCGGTTCCGTAAACGTTATTTTCCTTTAAGCTCAGAAGAACACAGGGAAAATAGTTTTCATGCCTGTCTGACAGATAAAGAAACTGAGATGCAGAGAGTGACTCCAGGGTCATTCATCTCAGGGGTCAGGAAAGCTGGTATTGGGACTCATGTCCTCTTGCTCTAAATATAGAGCTCTTTCCATTACACCACGCTGCCTCTCAGAAATCGGTGAAAGGCTGCGAGGGAAAGGTGTTTCTGGCACCAGCGTAGAAGGGAACTCTGACTACATTTTCCCATGGAAACATTTTTACCCAAGGTGGTTGAGATCTACAGCTCACATAGTAAAGGCCTGTGTTTCAGCAACTCGCTTGCCTTCCAGTCAACGTACTTATGTTTCACGCGGCACCTATAAGACGAGACGATAGAACGCAACTTTCAAAAGACATGTTCTTATTCTGGTGAAGAATACGGAAATTTGAAGAAGTCTGTGAAAAACAGGAGCCTTAATATTCATCCCATCAAGAGTCACCTTTCTGCTCCTTGCACCAGGGTATCCAATTCATGTTGGAAAGAGTCTGTCAGTGAATCGGGGAGGCAGCATCCATAATGATCAGAGTTTTAGAGTAAGACACACTTGGTCCAAATCTAAGTATCTAAGCTTTGTGTAAAAAAAGACAAAAACATTTTGGCCTTTCTATCCTTGCTAAAAATCTAATTAACCTTGATCAAAAGACACATTCCACGCATCTGTGGCCCCTGAGACCGTGTTTCCCTCGTGGAAGTCAGTTCTGACTCTCTGCCTGTTTTATTGAGGGCTGGTTCTAGTTATGGGAGGCTCTTGACACAGCAAAGTAATAATTTGTGAAGTAAGGCCTGTGAACTTCATGGTTTAGCAAATTATGACTTTAGAAAATAATATTCAAAGCTGGCGCCAAAGGCTTGGTTAATCAGGGAATACTCACATCTACACAAGCCGACCCTGCCAGCCAGCCCATCTGAACCTCTTCCTGCTGCCTGTCTCANAAGGCCTGTGAACTTCATGGTTTAGCAAATTATGACTTTAGAAAATAATATTCAAAGCTGGCGCCAAAGGCTTGGTTAATCAGGGAATACTCACATCTACACAAGCCGACCCTGCCAGCCAGCCCATCTGAACCTCTTCCTGCTGCCTGTCTCATCTGTGTTCATTCTTAGAACCTCCTTGAATAATCGTCAGTATCAAAATCACAGGATCCTCCTATTACTCAGTGCCTACTTTAGGCCCGGGACTGTTAAATGGTCTTTCTGTAGAATATTATTCATAACAGTCTGAGTTCTGAGAGGAAGGCATATGACCTTGTAAAGCTGAGAAGCTGGAAGTGTAGTAACCCACCCAAGGTCAACATGTTCTTCTTCCTATACCATGCCATCCCAGTAGACTGTTGTTCAGTCACCGAGCCGTGTCAGACCCTTTGTGACCCCATGGGCTGCAGCACGCCAGGCTTTCCTGTCTTTCACTGTCTCCTGGAGTTTGCTCAAGCCCAGTTCACTTCAGTCGCTCAGTCTTGTCTGACTCTACAGCTCTGTGGACTGCAGCACGCCAGGCTTCCTTGTCCATCATCAACTCCCGGAGCTTGCTCAAACTCATGTCCACTGAGTCAGTGATGCCACCCAACCATCTCATCCTCTGTCGTCCCCTTCTCCTCCTGCCCTCAATCTTTCCCAGCATCAGGGTCTTTTCCAATGAGTCAGTTCTTTGCATCAAGTGACCAAAATATTGGAGCTTCAGCTTTATTATCAGTCCTTCCAATGAATATTCAGGACTGATCTCCTTTAGGATCGACTGGTTTGATCTCCTTGCTATCCAAGGGACGCTCAAGAGTCTTCTCCAACACTACAATTAAAAAGCATCAATTCTTCAGTTCTCAGCTTTCTTTATGGTCCAACTCTCACATCCACACATGACTACTGGAAAAGCCATAGCTTTGACTAGACAGACATTTGTTGGAAAAGTAATGTATCTTCTTTTTAATATTCTAGCTAGATGTATCATGGCTTTTCTTCCAAGGATCAAGTGTCTTTTAATTTCATGGGTGTTTATCATCTTCAGTGATTTTGGAGTCCAAGAAAATAAAGTTTCTCACTATTTCCATTGTTTCCCCATCTATTTGCCATGAGGCAATGGGACAGATGCCATGATCTTCATTTTTTGAATGCTGAGTTTTAAGCCAGCTTTTTCACTCTGCTCTTTCGCTTTCATAAAGAGTCTCTTTAGTTCCTCTTCACTTTCTGCTATAAGGGTGGTGTCATCTGCATATCTGAGGTCATTGATATTTCTCCTGGCAATCTTGATTCCAGCTTGTAGTTTATCTGGCCCGGCATTTTTCATGATATAGTCTGCATGTAAATTAAATAAGTAGAGTGGTAATATACAGCCTTGATGTACTCCTTTCCCAATTTGGAACCAGTCTGTTG
>SJYX01019031.1:64152-142710 GCA_006410675.1 Oreotragus oreotragus | reverse complement strand
TACAGTTCTTCTGTGTATTCTTGCCACCTCTTCTTAATATCTTCTGCCTCTATTAGGTCCATACCGTTTCTGTCTTTTATTGTGCCCATCTTTGAATGAAATGGTCCCTTGGTATCTCTCATTTTCTTGAAGAGATCTCTAGTCTTTCCCATTCTCTTGTTTTCCTCTATCTCTTTGCATTGATCGCTGAAGGAGGCTTTCTTATCTCTCCTTGCTATTCTTTGGAACTCTGCATTCAGATGGGTATATCTTTCCATTTCTCCTTTGCCTTTAGCTTCTGTTCTTTTCTCAGCTATTTGTAAGGCCTCCTCAGACAACCATTTTGCCGTTTTGAATTTCTGTTTCTTGGAAATGGTCTTGCTCACTGCCTCCTGTACAGTGTCACGAACCTTCGTCCATAGTTCTTCAGGCTCTCTTTGTATTAGATCTAATCCTTTGACTCTATTTGTCACTTCCACTGATAATCATATGGGGTTTGATTTAGGTCATACCTGACTGGCCTAGTGGCTTTCACTACCTTCTTCAATTTAAATCTAAATTTTGCATTAAGGAGTTCATGATCTGAGCCACACTTAGTTCCTGGACTTGTTTTTGCTGACTGTATAGAGCTTCTCCATCTTCAGCTGCAAAGAATGTGGTCAGTCTGATTTTGGTGTTGACCATCTGGTGATGTCCACGTGCAGGCTCTTCTCTTGTGTTGTTGGAAGCAGGTGTTTGCTATCACTAGTGGATTCTCTTGACAAAACATTGCTAGCCTTTGCCCTGCTTCATTTTGTACTTAAAGGCCAAACTTGCCTGTTACTCTAGGTATCTCTTGACTTCATATTTTGCATTCAAGTCCTCTATGATGAAAAGGACATCTTTTGGGGGTGTTAGTTCCAGAAGGTCTTGTAGGTCATCATAGAACCATTCAACTTCAGCTTCTTTGGCATTAGTGGTTGGGGCATAGACTTGGATTACTGTGATATTAAATGGAGTTTGCTCAAACCCATGTCCATCGAGTCAGTGATGCCATCCAGCTGTCTCATCCTTTATCACCCCCTTCTCCTCTTGCCCTCAACCTTTCCCAGCATCATGGTCTTTTCCAGTGAATCGGCTCTTCATATTAGGTGGCCAAAGTATTAGAGCTTCAGTTTCAGCATCAGTCCTTGTGATGAATATTCGGGGTTGATTTCCTTTAAGTGACTGGTTTGATCTCATTGCTGTCCAAGGAGTCTTCTCTAGCAAAACAGTTCAAAAGCATCAATTCTTTAGCACTCAGCCTTCTTTGTGGTCCAACCCTGACATCTGTACCTGACTACTGAGAAAACCATAGCTTTCACTATACAGACCTTTGTCAGCAAAGTGATGTCTCTGCTTTGTAATTCTCTAGCAAAACAGTTCAAAAGCATCAATTCTTTAGCACTCAGCCTTCTTTGTGGTCCAACCCTGACATCTGTACCTGACTACTGAGAAAACCATAGCTTTGACTATACAGACCTTTGTCAGCAAAATGATGTCTCTGCTTTGTAATATGCTATTTAGGTTTGTAATAGCTTTGCTTCCAAGGAGCAAGTGTCTTTTAATTTCATGGTTGCAGTTTCCATCCACAATGATTTTGGAGTCCAAGAAAATATAATCTGTCACCATGACAGATTATATTTTCTTGGATTCCCAGTAGAGTAGGTCTGTTCTGTTTCCCAAGCAAGAAGTTAGCCTTCTTCGGAAAGTGAGACAGCCCCAGAGTACCTGAATTTTCTTTCTCTTATCAACAGTTAATACCTATGCCAACTCACCAAACATATAGTATGGTTTAGTAGAGAGAATATAGAACTTAATGACAAGCAAACCTGGATGACAGGGCAAGGCATTCAGCCTCAGTTACCACATCTATACAATGGGAGTCAACCTCTTCCTTTCCCTTCTTACCTCCTCTTGTCTCTCCATCCTCATCCTTTTTATAATCTCTATGATCATTTTCACAGTATTGTTGTAAAGACTAAATGAGATAATGGATGGGAAAGGAATGTGTAAAGTCTATATGGTAGCAATGATGATGATAGTGACAGTAGTTAGTACCTTTTGGGCTCAGGGGCATGAAGATGAACATCTTACTGTCTCATCACTCAATCCCTGCACCTGAGTCATGGACTCTCTGAGTCTGAAGCCACAGGCATCTGGAGGCCTGGATCTCAACCCTCATTTCCACGTGATGCACACGAAGAGTGTGGTCAATGCAAGACAGCCTCCTCAAAAGTTTCTGTGTGTGTGGCTTCTTGCTGTAGTTCTGCTTCATTTTTCTTTCCGTCAAGAAATTATATTTATATGCAAATAAGCATGAGGAACATTATTATAAATTGTCTACATTACTCGTTCTCAAAATGTGGTTTGTACCAGAGGCAACAGCAGGGTCTGGGAACTTGTTAAAAATTTAAACTCTCTGGCCCCATCACAGATTACTGATTTAGTAACTCTTGGAGTGAGAGCCCAGCAATCTCTGTTTCAATAAGGAACTCTCCCACCAGGAGAATCTGATGCATAATAAAGTTTGAGGACCATTGGTCTAGATTATCTAAAAAGCAGAACACTCTTAAATATTTTATCTTTCTTATTGGTGACTAATGACTTCTGACGACCTGACTCAACGGGTCACAACACCATTCCTGAGGACCACACTGGTTCATGAAGCAGGCTGCCCGAAAGAGCCACCAGGAGGAATCAGCTGGCCTTTGGCTGCTGCTAACAGTAACTGCAACTCATGTCAACTTAAACAATAAGGAAATGGATTATCTCGTGTGCCCAGAAGTCCAGAGGAAGAGTGGGTCCAAGTGCGGCCTATCAGAGGCCCACATCCAGGCTCTCCGAGACGCTCTTGTTTCCTCCCCCAACTATGTGCTGGTTCCTTCCCCAAGCTGGCAGCAAGATGGCAGCCTGGTGCTGATTGCAGGATGACCACAGGTCTGTGAAGTGTGTATGCAAACATGTTCAACAGAGGAAATGGGCTCTCTTCCTGGGTTTCCAGCCTAAGAAATCTCAGGAGCACATTTTCCTGATAAGCTCTAGCACACTTTCCTCATACCTGGCTCATGTGCCCACCACCAATGCAAATATTACTAAATAACAGTTGCCTTACGATGTAGGTATTGCTGTTTGCTGTTGAGGGGGAGGAAGCAGCCCCCAGTAAAAATCAACATTCTGTCACCAGAAGAGGAAGAAAAAGTGAAGATTCCCAGTGACATCCAAATGGGAACCATTTGACAATTCAGCTTGTTGGGGAATTTGTTTAAAGAGGCAGAAGTGAGGCAGAGGTGCAGAATGGAAAAGACGCTGCACAGGCTGAGCTCCCCGGAAAACGGCCCCCTGGGCATGTGCTCAGCTCCGTCTTGCTCTCATCTTCCAGACTACTTCCTCTGTGTCCCACAGGCCTGTCTTATTTTCTTCCCAATGTGGAAGCACTCCCTTCTTTGTTCTCTACTCATCCCTTATCTCAGGTGGGGATGCTGAGGAAAGGTCACTTGACAGAAATTAGGGAAAGTGCGTCCAGATTCTAGATCCTTCACAGTAACCCCACATTCATACTTATTGCTATGGCAAGCCAGTTCCCTTTCTGATCCTCAGCTTTCCTCCTCTGTAAAGTGAAAATAAGAATATTTGCTCAGAAGTATGGCTGCAAGGATTGAAAGAAAGAAAAGGAAAATGCCCTGTAAAGTGTAAAGTGCTATGCCTGTGGGCAAGGCTATCAATGATACCTTCACAGATGAGGGCTTCCCAGTGGGGGTCTTTCCCATGTGTACACACACACATACACACAGAGACACACACACACACACTCTACAGTCTCTTGACTGGTCCTGTTGAAAGAACACTGAAGTGACATTCCTGCAGGTTGTAGAGCTGGGTGGGATAATAAAGATGATGCCCATATCAGTACCACCCCCATGTAGCCAGTGTCTAATGCTCACCTCCCTGGACCACCTGACTCTGCCTTTATCCTGCTGCGTGACCTCAGGCAAGGCACTTCCTTTCTGTGTGTGTGCTTCTCCACCTGGGAAATAAAAGATTCACTTCAGTGGTCTCTAAGGGACCTGGCTCTGACTTTGAGGACGTGATATGACAATACCCCAGCTCTGCATTTGATGGGCACACCGATTCAGAGCCTGGATAGACCTTGGTCCTCATCCCGTTGTGGTTGCTCACCATCTTTATGAGTTGTTGATCTTGCGCATCCATTCCTTCTGTTGAAACATGTGGATAATAATGCCAGCTTCACAGGTTTCTGTGAGAGTTAGAGATCGGCTGTGTAGGGCGCCCAGCCCAGTGCCCGGCCTGTAGCCTGGGCCCGTGAGATGATACATGTTTTCTCAACACCATCTCCCCCAAACAATCCCCAGTGGTCCTCTAGACCCAAGAATCGGTTTACTAGATGAGAGAACTGACATTCAGAGAGGGCAGGTGAGCGGCAGAGGAAGTCAAAGTGCAGCCCGAGTCCAGGCCGGGGTTCCTTTCCTCTCCAGGGAAGCGAGGAGTCAGCGAGTCCGCCCCTCCCCAGCAGGGCTTGGCCATCCCCAGGAGGCAAGTGGAAACCTCGGAGCCATGAAGTCAGTCATCACCTCTTTACAGAGCGGAAATTGCACTGAAGGGGCAGTTGGCTTCCTCCTGCCTGGCGCTCTGGAGCCTTGGAGAGGCTGCAGTGAGCCCTGCCTGCCCTCTTCCCACGAGGTCCCAACTTGGTGGCACCCCATCCCCAGGAGGCAAGTGGAAACCTCGGAGCCATGAAGTCAGTCATCACCTCTTTACAGAGCGGAAATTGCACTGAAGGGGCAGTTGGCTTCCTCCTGCCTGGCGCTCTGGAGCCTTGGAGAGGCTGCAGTGAGCCCTGCCTGCCCTCTTCCCACGAGGTCCCAACTTGGTGGCATCCCTCCCTCCGCTTGGCCACTGGAGGCTGGTCTGCAGCACGGACGCTCTGCTTGCTGCTCCAGGGCGAGTGCCGGTGCTCGGGCTTGCGTACAGGAAGGCCCTGACAGGGCCTGTGTCTGGGTGGAGAACCCACAGAAGGAAACCACTCCCAACACCTCCACCTCCTGCAGCATCGCCTAAGCAACAGAATCCCAGATAGCGCTCTTCCCCGGGGTGCACTGGGAGGTGATGGGGCGCAGTCATGGGAAATACAACTTGGTGGGGGAGGAGGGGCTTTGGGCTTGAGTCTGACAGCTCAGCTCACCAGTCCCGCCTCTGTCGTCACCAGTGGGAGGCCTCTGGAGAAATGTCTTCACATCCCCAGGCCTCAGTTTATTGATGTAAAAAGTGGGAATGCAAATGCCAGCTTGCCTAGCCTCTTGATATTTCCTGGGGAACTATGAGTTCAGTCATTTAGTACACATTTATTGAGCACCCACTCTTCTAGAAGCTGAGGACACAGCACTAAACAGCAACGGAAGTGTCTCTCTGTCATGGAGCAGAGGTAGGGGGAGGATAAAATGGATAAAATAAAACGGCAGCTGGGGAGGAGGCTGGGGCATTCCATTTTTGTTAAGATGATCGGGGAATACCTCTCTGATGGCATGACTTTGGAGTCACTGATGCAGCGTCAGCAAGGGGAGGGGGGAAGAGGCTGTGGCTGGAGCCGCAGGGTGGCCCTGCATCACTCGGGTCTTATAGACCACGGTGAGGAGTCGATGGACACGAGATGCCACACGCACTGTGAAGCTGTAGCCCAGCGTGAGTGCCCCTGGCCCAGAGCCACTTCTCCTTGCCTTGGAAGCATATTTTATGCATCAAGGGCAAGCACTGGGCCAGACACTTTATATCACGTTAATTCCTTAACACATTCCATCAAGTGGGAGTACTTACTCCTTACACCAGAGGATGCTGAAGGCAGGAAGCCCAGTTCTGTTGGTGTCCAAAGTCAGAGCTTTCTTTGCCTGTCGTGGCAGACTCCTGGTGCTGACTTTGTTTCGCCTTTTCCCTCCCGCCCTCCCTCGCTCCCTTTCTTCCTTTTACATTTCTGATGACTGTCCATATTGATTTGCATTCATGGGTAAGAGAGAGGTGGAAACAAGGAGGCAAGTGAGCTACTAGGGAGAAGCTGACTCGGAACCACCAAAGGGTCCCTAGAACGGAGACTCTGTGAATGGATTGTCCAGATGGCTCTGTTCATCGACAGTCTCGATGTGATTAAAGGAACGGGTGGACTGTGAGACACCGGAAAACACACAGTGTGAGAAGCCAGAGAGCTGCTTGCANTTGGGAATTTGATCTCTGGTTTCTCTGCTTTTCTAAATCCAGCTTGTACCTTTGGAAGTTCTCAGTTCACATACCGCTGAAGCCTAGCTTGAAAGATTTTGAGCATAATCTTGATGGCATGTGAAATGAGTGCTATTGTGTGGTGGTTTAAAAATTCTTTGGCATTGTGTTTCTTTGGGATTGGAATGAAAACTGGCCTTTTCCAGTCCTGTGGCCACTACTGAGTTTTACAAATTTGCTGGCATATTGAGTACAGCACTTTAACAACGTCATCTTCTGGATTTGAAATAGCTCAGCTGGAATTCCACAACCTACATTAGTTTTGTTCATAGTAATGCTTCCTAAGGCCCACTTGACTTCACTCTCCAGGATGTCTGGCTCTAAGTGAGTGACCATACCATCATGGTTACTTGGGTCATTAAGAACTGTTTTGTACAGCTCTTCTGTGTATTCTTGCCACCTTTCCGTAATCTCTTCTGCTTCTGTCAGGTCCTTGCCATTTTTGTCCTTTATTGAGCCCATTTTTGCATGAAATGCTCCCTTGGTATCTCCAGCTTTCTTAGAGAGATCACCATACACATTTTGACAAATGAACAAGCTGAGCTCAGTGACGTAATGTGACTTGCTGAGGGTCATACTGATTATAACATTCAAAGTTATATCCCCTGGAGTGTATCTGCTTTCTTAACCACGTCTCTGTGTTATCTCTCATAAATAATACAATATAGCCACCTAGAGGATAAATATAAAATAAATAAATATATCAGTTAATTTAATAATCCATACCAGTGGATATTGAATTGATTATACTTGAGTAAAATGTTTTAAAGGTTATTATAGTTGTATAATTTTTGTCTTCCTTTTGTTACTATTACTTTTTTATATTCCTGAAAACAGTTATTCATTTTTTAAAAAAAAATTAAAAAATGCTTTAAAATAATTTCACACTATTGTATACATCGAGTTCTTGTAGTGGAGTTAATTTTTGCTCACAACACACAGATTAATTTCCAGTACTCTTCTGATGACATTGTAAGGAGTTCCATATTTTTGTGCATTTAATTCAACTCTGCTCTTGATGCCTAACTGAATTCTGTTTGTTCATTCAGCATTTATTGAGTACCTAATGTATACTTGGCTAGGCACTGAGGTATATGTTCAACAGTGAATAATATGAGATTAATTAATTTGTGAGATTAATTAATATTACTGTGAGAATAATAGGATATAAAACCTCTGTTATAAGACCACATGGCTGATAGGAGGTAGTTAATAGCAATTTATTAATTGATGGTATTATACTGGACAATAATAGCTACACGAGGGTGGCATAGAAAAATATAAGTGAAATCTGAAGTATTCAGACCACCTGCCTATCACAAATGTCTTTATTCCACTTTCTGACATGAAATCTGAAATTTATATATGTGTACCTAATAAACACATTAATTACTTCATTTATTCAATAGATATGTATTGGACTGCTGATTTATAATGCTCTGTGTGAGTTAGAAAGGGAATAAAAATGTTCTGTTTTTAAATAGCTCATAACATATCATAACAAAAATTAAATCATTCATTCAGTATTTACTAGGCATTTGTTATATGCCAATTACTCTTTTTGACACTGATGATATAATTGTGAAAATAGACCTTATATTCTTCTGGGAGAAACTAGGAAAAAGCAAATAAATAGACAAGATAATCATAAAATGTGAAGATAACAATGAAAAAAACAGAATGATATAATAGACTGGGGACTTACTTTAGATTTCCTAAAGGAAATCAACCCTGAATATTCATTAGGAATAATGATGCTGAAGCTGAAGTCCAATACTATTTGGACTTCACCTGATGGGGAGATACAACTCATTGGAAAAGACCTTGATGCTGGGAAAAATTGAAGGCAAAAGGAGAAGGGGATAGCAGTGGATGAGATAGTTAGATAGCATTTCTGACTCAATGGACATGAATATGAGCAAACTCCAGGAGATAATGGAGGGCATTATGGAGACTGGCGTGCTACGGTCCATGGAGTTACAAAGGGTTGGACATGACTTAGCGATTGAACAGCAAAAACAACCATACTTGAAATGTAACTGTCATGAAGGGTTCTCTGGGGAGCTTATATTTGGTCTGAGATCTGAAGGAACGTGGTGTACTGTTACACTGGTTCTCTGGGAAAAAAGCCTGCCATAACACATCCTAACTTTCATGGTGTAAATATTTCCACTGTGGGTGTTTTCAGCCTACCAAGGGTTTGAAATCTAGATTGCAAAACTTTAAGAAATTTAAGAATTGACTTTTGAAAGCTGATCTAACTCAGCTGCCGCATATCTCTGGGAGCAATATGAAGGGAAATCCAGGCAGTGAGAAAGCCCTGAGAAGGGGCAGGAATCGACTTATTCAAGGTCCTAAAAGGAAACCAATGTGGCTGAAGTGTAGTGGCAGAAAAAGTAAGGCAGTGCTGTGAAACCATGTGAAAGAGATGTGTAAGAATCAGATGATGTATGGCCCTATAGGTAATGCCAAGGAATCAATTTTTTTTAGCGTGATGTAAAATCACTGAACATTTTTAAGGCAGATGTTATTATCAGACTCTAAAAAGATATGTTGACTGTATGTGTAGACTAAACAGAAGCTAGAGCTATAACAGGAGACTGATTAGAAAGCTATTTTTTCAGTTCAAGCAGAAGATGATGTTGGCTTAGACTGAGTTCAAGACACATCTACTCTTCGTCCCCCACCCTAGGCTGGAATGGTTTTCCCTGCACCACTGACTTTAATACTGGCCATATGCTTGCTTTGGCCAGTAGAGGGTAAGAAGATATAGGCAATAGTTTTAAATATTTTGTGGCCTAACTTGTCTGTTTTACTCCTTGGTCTGCCATGAGAAGACCATGCCCCAGGTAGCTGTCCCCAACTCCAGAATGACCCGTGTAGAGAGGGGAGAAGCAGAGAAACTCTGGCTAAGTCAAAGAAACATGAGCAAGAATCTTCCAAACTTGTAATCCACTGAGTTTTGGTTTGGTTTGGTATGTAGCATTATTGTTGAGGTGTTAGTGAAATTGGAGGGGAATTGGCAACTTTAATGTATATTTTAGTCATAGGTAATGGAGATCCAACCAGTCCATTCTGAAGGAGATCAGCCCTGGGATTTCTTTGGAAGGAATGATGCTAAAGCTGAAACTCCAGTACTTTGGCCACCTCATGGGAACAGTTGACTCATTGGAAAAGACTCTTGATGCTGGGAGGGCTTAGGAGCAGGAGGAGAAGGGAATAACCGAGGATGAGATGGCTGGATGGCATCATGGACTCGATGGACGTGAGTCTGAGTGAACTCCGGGAGATGGTGATGGACAGGGAGGCCTGGCGTGCTGCGATTCATGGGGTCGCAAAGAGTTGGACACGACTGAGCGACTGAGTCAGTAGTTGTTGCCCTTCTCCTGTTGCGCTTGAAGTGAAGTGGGCTGTCTTCTTAGGCCCCAGCATGCTGGCCCCTCTCCTCTGGCCTTCCCAGCTGTCTCTCCTGCCCCCCTCTCTGCCTTGCCCTTGGCTGAGCTCACACTTAGGAATGGCACATACAGTTGCACCAGTTCTGCAGTGCAGGATGCTAACCACCTGTGAAAGCTCCCCATTTCAATGAAACACATTGTAGATGTGCATTAACCATTGATTAAATGTCTTGTTCTAAGAAATCCAAATGCTAAGGAGATTTTCAAATACAGAGAAGGAAGGTGACTGAAGGAAGGGATACTTGTTTTTCTCCAGTTTGCACAGAAGCGGCATCTGGGTTAGTGGTCACTCTGAGCTTCAGTCCTCCAGCCTGTAAAATGAAGCCCTGAAACACGAGCTGCCTCGAGCTTCCCGTGGCTTTGACCCCTTGTGGGTCCAGAAACGCACACGGCCCTACCTGCGCTCATGGTATCAGTCTGCGCGACTGTGGAGGGGGGACTTGACGTGGGTCATGTCCGCTTTGAGACCTGTGGGTCCTTTGAGCCTTTGCTGTAACCACAGGTCCCAGTAAACCGGGGGCAGTAACCCCACCCTGTCTGCCTCCCAGGGTTATTGTGAGGATCAAACAAGAGAAAAAGAAGGCTTTGTGAACCCCAAGGAGCTGTACAAACTTGAGCGATTGTTTATATACACATGCACGTGTATATGTGAGTATTCGTGTGTGTGTTTATGTTTGTACATATAAATATATGTATGTGTATATGTGTGCACATATGTGTATATAGATATTTTTATATATGCTATATAAATGTAGATGATATATGTGTATAATAAACTTCATATAAATTATTATATATAATATATATGGCTATAAACTTGTAGAGTTAGGTATGAGTTAGTTGCTTATAAACCATGTTTACCCATTCAGTGTAACTTAAGGCGTGTATTAAACAGTAGGAAACACTGACCAGCCAGATTTTCCAAGCTTGAAAGCCCTTTTATAGCTTTCATTGTGGACTGAGGAGAGGACTCGTTTCCCCTTCTCTATTTAAAGGAAAATTTTAATATAAACGGGGAGGCCAGGGAGTCACTTTAAAAGAGAGTGGAAAAGAAAAAAAAGAAGTCTGTTTTGGGGGAGGGATAGAAGAGAGGATTTAGATGAAAACGATGGCTATCCCCCACCCACTCTCCCGTCTTTACCTTCCAGATCGATGCCCCTGGGGCGCTAAGCTTGCCCTGGTCAGCTGCTCAAGGGCCCCTGTGTCTGGTGGAAGTCTTCCTGGCCTCTGAACTTCTTCAGAAAGTCACCTCTCCCTGTGGGGTTTAGGAGGGACCCCGAGGCCACCCTCTTCCAGCCAGGCTGCGGGAAAAGAGTGTCTCTGACTGCTGGTTTCGGGTTCAAAGCTGAGGACGGAAGGGAGCCGCATGTACTGTCTGGGCCCAGGGTCTGTCTCCTCCGTCAGAGCAGAGGCAGGGCCGTGGAGATTGGGGTGAGGAGGAGCACTGGCCGGCCCTGGGAGCACCGGGTGTCCTGCTCCTCCCCTTACAGCGCGGGCTTCAGCGTCCTGCGGTCTGCCTCTCCGCCTCCCTCCCTGCCTCTGCCCCTCCTGTTTCTCTTATCTTCTCCTGTTCTCTCTTTTTGGATCGTTTCTCCCCTCTTTCTGTCCTGCCTCCCTTCCTCCTTTCCTCCCTGTTTCTCTTCATCTTGGTCTCCGCCTGCCTCCACTTCTCTCGGTTTTGATCTCTGCCTGTATCTGTCTCTCCATGGCTCTCTTTCCCCATCCTTGACTCTTATTTCCCTTATTCTCTATTCCTCTCTAGAGCTGGGTTTCCGCCTCAGCCTCTCTGTCTCTTAGTATTTCCTGGCTCGGGTTCTCTCTGACAGTCCTCCTCTGCTCCTCCCCATTTCCTCCTCTCTGTGTCTCTCTGTGTCTGTCTTTCTGTCTCTCGCACTTGGAAATCCGCCTCTCTGGTCCCACCTCCTTCTCAGTGATTCACCTCAGCGCGGTGGAGTGGTGTTGCTCGCAGGACCAGAAAACCCGACTCATCTCTGCTGGCCTCCTCCCCACCGTCCTGGAGGCTCCCTGCGGTGGGGCCTGAGCGCGGGGCTGGGATGAGGGAGGTGTGTGTATTTGTGTGTACGAGCGTGTGCAAGTGTGGTGGGAAAGTGCATTGGGTAATGAAATGGACTTAGAGTCTCCTTCAGTCCTCGCTGGTGCCTTGATGGGGGTCCCCAGAGGTCATCTTTGGAGGGTCCTGATCAGACTGGGTTTGAAGGTTAGATTTGCCTGCAAGGGGAAAGAAGAAAGGCAAATAGAGGCTCCCTTATTTGCTGAAGATCCCCAGCTATCTGCTAATCCCAGGCCTTGAGGTTTATATTTAGTGAAGGGAAGAAGCTTTGGGTATTTAACATTTTTTAATGCTAAGTGAGCACATAGTTTGTGCAGCTCTGTCTGGGAGGAGAAAGAGGTGCTAAATTCACGAGGATAATTCACTTTCTCTGGATTGTTGAATTCTCTCCCTACCCAATATGAAATGTTCTGTGGATTGGTAGTTTTTATAATAGTACTAAAGATAATAAGGGCACCATTTGTTGAATGTTTACCATGCTCCAGGCACTGTATCGATTGCGTACATTAATTCTCAGTATGATCCCATTGTTCCTTTAATGTGGGCATTTTCACATCCTTCTTACAGATGAAGAAATGGAGGCTTAGAGAGAATAAGTTGATTAGAAGAGTCTTTTAGCAAAGTCAGGTTTCAAACCTGGGACTAAGCAAAGCATTGCCTTTTCTGCTACTTTCCCCTCCCCACAGGGTGCCTGACACTGGTGTTTTAGTAAATGTAATTGTCTAAGTCAGTGACACGTGGAGGGCTCAGTAAGGGTGAGTGCGGGGTGAGTGCCTCCTTCGTACTTCACGGGGTGGCTGTGAAGCTGTGTCGGTCATGGTTAGGCTCAGTGTGTGGGACAAGAGCACACAGCTCTTGGGCTGTACAGGAGAACGGCTGCTAATGTGTTAGATCAGGAGTCAGGAAGCGTGTGCTCCAGTCTCTGTGCTGAACTTCAGTTTCCCCTCTGTAGAGTGGGACTGTTCACTTACTTCCATCTTGGTTTGCCCACCTCACCCGTCACTCATGAAGCTTAAATATGAAGAGGTAGGGGCATGCAATGCAAACTGTAAAGGGCTTTGCAAAAGGAGAAGGCTGAAGAAAGAGAAAGGCACTTCTCGTCATAGAGACAAGAGTCAAAGGGTTCATGGGCAGCCATTGTGAATGCTGAAAAGATGCAGTCAAAGGCTTGGCTGCACAGAAACACCAGGGCTAAGCAGAGATCAGGAAGCAAGAATATTAATGAGGGAGGTATCTTGAGATGTATGTGTCAGGGAGTGTTAACCTGAGAATTAGACAAAGAGCTCAGGAAAGCTAAGAATGAGGAAGCAACGTGATCTTTAGAGGAAAACAGAGGGGTCGCAATGTTGACATTAGCTGCAAGATCAGATCAGATACAGATTGGGAGGAAGCTTGATGCCCTTTCTTCCTATCACGACCATGCGCATCTGCAGAAAGAGAGGAACTGATCTGCACAGGGTGTCGCAGAGAGGCAGGCTACAGCGTTTCCCCTGACTCTAGATTCGGTGCTCTTCCACACGAGATCTGCTGGCTTCGTGGGGCGGCTCTGGCACAATTCAGAGATTGCTGCCCAAGTAATATTCCATGTGTGTATGTATCACATCTTTATTCATTCATCTGTTGATGGAAATTTAGGTTGTTTCTATGTCCTAGTTATTGCAAATAGTGCTGCTATAAACGTTGGGGTGCTTGTGTCTTTTTGAATCATGGTTTTCTCTGGATAAATGCCCATTAGTGGGGTTGCTGGGTCATGTGGTAAGAAAAAAAAAACTATGTGATCATGGATGTTAGCTAGACTTGTGGTGATCACTTTATAAATACAAATCTTGAATCATCATGTTGTACACACAAAGCTTGCTGTACAAGGAAGCCCTAACCCACTGTGCCTGTTGTGGACCTCCTTCCAGCTGGAAAGAAAGTCCTGCTTGTTTATCAGCTTCCTTATTCTGCATGCCCATGACAGGGCTGAGATGGTGAATAAGAGGCTAGCTCCCTTTCCATAGCTTCTCCTAGCCCACAGGGGAGAGAGGCGCTGAGTAGGTGTCGCAGGACAGTGGGTTAAAGACCACAATGGAGAGAGATAGGGGCGCCAGGAAAACCCAGAAGAGCAACCTGATGCTTGCTGGATGGAGGGGCAACCATGGAATGCTTCCAGAAAGATACTGGAGAGGAGCAAAACAAGCGATCTCAACATGTTTGCAAAGCCTGGCTGAGTCACTGGCTGCTGGCCTCTCCCGCCTTGGTGCTGCTGGTGGTTTAGTTGCTGAGTCGTGTCTGACTCTTGCGACCCCATGGACTATAGTCCTCCAGGTTCCTCTGTCCACGGGATTCTCCAGGCAAGAATACTGCCATTTCCTCCTCCAGGGGATCTTCCAAACCCAGGAACTGAACCCGGGTCTGCTGCATTGCAGGCAGATTCTTTACCACCTGAGCTACAAAGGAAGCCTCCAGCCTTACCCACCTCCACTCAGTCAGGGTAACTTTAACGACGACCGCGGTGCCCCCCCATACTCTGCCAGCCACTGGGGAGATGATAAACAAGATGCAACAAGATGGACAAGGCTCCTGAACCCATGGAACTGACATTTTAGTGATCAAAGGAAAATAAAGAGGTAAGCAAAGAACTAGAGTAACTGCAGGCTGTCACTAGCCCTTGGGAAAAAAGTCACAAGTTCTGTGAGGAGGGGTAACTGCGAGTAGGCAGTATGGGTTCTTTAGACAGAGGGTTCTGGGGATGTGGAGCTTCAGCTGAAATGAAGGAAGAGAAGCCAGTCCTCTAGAGCTGAGGAGATACTGGAAGCTCTAGGCCCAGGAAGTTAAGCCTCGATTTCCCTGCTCTGGAGCATCCTCAGTCCCCAGCTTTGTCTCCTTTCCTCTGTGGCACCAGCGGCTATGTTTCCAGGTTGGTGAAAGTCCTTTGCCATCACGGTTTGTGTGCCCTGGTGTGTCCTGGGGGCTGAACACCGATATACCTTACTACCTCCCAAAGGATGGTCTCTCCTTCCCTTCTCTGACTCCAGAAGCAGCCCCCCTGGCATTTTTATCATCTTACCTGACACTCTGTGGATTTCCTTGAACAGCATGCTTTTACGGATGCATCACTCTGCAAATTTTAAGGCACTTCTATATTTTTTTATGGACTGCATCGAATTCACTCCTCCTGAGACCCTTGTAGGGTAGATACTGACATCCTCCTGTAGAGAGACATGGAGACTGAGGCCCACAGAGAGAGAACAATTAGGAAGTGCATGTTGTGGTGGAAAAACCACAGGCTCTGGAATTGGATCAGCCCGGGTTCAAGTCCCAGGCTCGCAGCATAGTACCGGTGTGGTTAGGCACCGTGCCCCAGTCTCTGAGCCTCTCTTCTCCCCTTGACCAAATGTGAATAATGGCGCAGCTCTGCCAGATTGTATGCCATTTCATCACATCTGCGGTCAGAGGGGCTGATCGGGCCCACCGTCAGCACACCAGCTTTCTGCCTTGCTGCCCAGAGAAGGAGACGCTGAATGAAAACTGGAGACATTTGGAAGTGTTCGAGGCTCCAAGAGGCTGATGAAAAGCGCATTTTGTGCCGTGGGGTTCTTTCCACTTCACAACAGTGTAATGTTTAGGAATGCAGCTTTAAAAAGGAAAGGAAGAGAAGAAAGCCCTCGGCGGATGAGTGCCTTGATGGCAGTGAACACACTCTGTGGTCCTCCAAGAGTGATGGCGAGGGGCTATCCTTTCACCCCCTCCCCTGCAGTCTGCTCCCCAGACCGGCTCTCCTCACACATGTTAGCAATTGCCCGTCCAGTCAAATGTATTAGCATCATTGGTTCTCAGGATGGTAGGGATGACGAGGGCTTTTATGGCCTTAATTAATCCAACTGTAGAGAAGGACAGGCTCTGTTAGCCAAGTGCACGTTAATGCTGAGTTAATATTATTAAATTCCGTATTAGTATCACGTTGCAAGACTGTCCGGAGAGTTGCTCACGAAAGCAGCCCTCGCCAGCCTGCCTTGTTAAGCTGTGAACACCCCAGGGAGGGGCTTCGCCCGAGTGGCTCGGGACTGTGCCCACAGTACGTAGCCCTCTCCCTGGCATGGGGTGGGTGTTTGGTGACTGACTGTGGGCTGCTCAGCAGTGGGCCTGTCACGTCTGCCCTGGACCTCGATGACGAAGGCTCGTCTGTGGCTCTTTCTGACAGCTCCTCAGAGGCAGAGAGTGGTTCTTTACAGCAGATGCCGCCGGGGCCGTGGTAGAGCCTCTGGGCCCAGGGCTATTTCAGCTGCAGCTGTGGTGCACACCCAGGCTCACCTTGCACTGCCAGCAACCTCAAATGCACACTTGCATTTTCTGTTCCGTGGCTCGTATGAGACTGAGCTCCCTAGGCCTGGGGGCAAATCATACTAAAAAGAGTGTGGAGAAATTGGCACCCTCCAGGGAGGCTCTCCTCCAATGGCTGTCAGAAATCGGGAGGTATGGGTTCCAGTCTCCCAACTTTTAGCCAAACAGTTGCAGGAGCATCCCTCCCTCCACTCCTCGAGGGTCCCTTTGGAAGCAAGCCCCCATCACTCATGGCGACAGACAGTGATGCACCTCGGCGTTGACTGTCCCTCTTCCCGGTCTCATCCTTCCTGTCCCCCATGCCTCTTTTCGCGGAGTCACCTCCCAGATACACCATCTGCACCCAAGCCCTTCATTTAGGCTCTGCTCCCCGAGGCACGCAAGCCTTCTTCTTCACGTTGTGCTCACAGCCATCAGCTTGGTTTACATGCGTGTGTGCTAAGTTGCCTCAGTCATGTCCAACTCTTTGTGACCTCATGGACTGTAGCCCATCCGGCTCTTCTGTCCATGGGTTTCTGCAGGCAAGATTACTGGAGTGGGTTGCCATGCCCTTCTCCAGATCTTTCCAACTCAGAGCTCAAACCTGCGTCTCTTACGTCTCCTGCACTGGCAGGTAGATTCTTTACCACTAGCACCACCTGGGAAGCCCAGCTCGGTTTACAGTACACCATAAATACACTCACTCCCTAGACAACTATTTATGGAGAATGTGCTGTGTATAGACACTTTGCTAAATGAACAGTCTCTTTATCGTGGGACTTATATCATGGGCAGTATAGTAATTCGTCAGTAGGTGAAGTGAAATAGGGGCTAGAGAGTAATTCAGTTGGATTGAGTAGCTGAAGAAGGCCTTTCTGAGGAAGGGACATTTAAGCAACCCCCATCTGAGTAAGAAGAGGGAGTGAGCCGTGCAAAGACATGGGGAAGAACTCTCAAGCCATGGAGACCACAGGTGCAAAGGCCCTGTGGTAGGAGCATGCTCTGCATCCTAGAGGAGGAGGAGGGAGAAGGATGCCAGCCTGACTGGAGTGAGTGAGTGAGTGAGGGAGCACAGGCGGTGACGTCAGAAGACAGGGCGAGAGGAAACAGGACGTTGGAAGTACTCAGTGATTTGGTGAATAATAGAATCTTTGTGTTCTCTGCCCTAACAGTGCTTTATGATGGGAAAGGCTCAGGTTTTGGGATCCGACAGCTCTGGATTTGAAGCCCAGCCTTGTTATTTTAGATGGAGTGTGACCTTGGGCAAGTGAACACTTTTTTTTTCTCTCATTTATAAAATGGCAATCATAATGTCTACCTCATAGGATTTGTATCTGGTAGGACTCCTGGTTGCAAGTAACAGAAAACAAGTGGAAACTAGCTTTGGGAGAAAAGGGAAAATACTGAGTCATGCATTTGAAATATTCAAGGGTATATCTAGCTGCAGACACAGCTGATCAAGGCTTCAGATGATGTCACCAGGACTGGGTCTCTGACCCAGGTGTTAGTCTGATAGATCAGGCCTGCTCACTTCTTACCTCTTGCTGGTCTCCAACATGGACTATCATGCCACTGATCACATGCCCATCTCTGGAGGGTGGGGGGTTCCACCTACATCATATAGACTGAAATCAGGGGGGAGCCGGCTCCCTGGTGGAAAGCCAGCATGCTCTAAGAAGCAGGAGGCAGGCTTTAGAGCAGGTCAGGCCTACAGACGTCCACTTCAGGGCTGGTGTGAGTAATCTTGGGTGTAATAACAGTGGCTTGAGGCAGGGTTTCAGTTCCCTGCCAGAGATTGGGGACAGGCCAAGTCAGTGAGACTACCAAATCCTAGCCAGTAGACCAGCGGGCAGTGACAAGACCCTGACCCTTCGGCTGCGTAGGAAAGAATTCCCACAAAGACAGAAAGTTGTGAAACAAGTGAAATGTCTATTAGGAGGGAAGAGAGCACAGTATGTGTGGATAGGCATGTGGGCAGACTCAGAGAGCCATGCCCTTGTGGTAGTTTAAATCACTTTCATGGGGCATTTCTTCTGGGTTTGCCTTTGACCAATCATTTTGATTTGCCTGGTTCTAAGACCGTATTTGCTACATCTCAGGGCTCTCCCCAGTGTGCGTGAGCATCTCGCAGCCAAGGTGGAGCCCAGCAGAGAGGCCTGTGGGTAGCTTGGCATCACTCCCCTTTTGGGGCTTCCCTGGGGTTTACCTTCCCTGGGGAGCGTAAAGCGTCTGCCTGCAATGTGGGAGACCCGGGCTCGAGCCCTCGGTTGGGAAGATTCCCTGGAGAAGGAAATGGCAACCCACTCCAATACTCTTGCCTGGAGAATCCGTTGGATGGAGGAGCCCGGTGGGCTACAGTCCTGCTGCTGCTGCTGCTAAGTCACTTCAGTCGTGTCCGACTCTGTGTGACCCCATAGACGGCAGCCCACCAGGCTCCCCCGTCCCTGGGATTCTCCAGGCAAGAACACTGGAGTGGGTTGCCATTTCCTTCTCCAATGCGTGAAAGAGAAAAGTGAAAGTGAAGTCGCTCAGTCTGTCCGACTGTTAGCGACCCCATGGACTGCAGCCCACCAGGCTCCTCCATCCATTGGATTTTCCAGGCAAGAGTACTGGAGTGGGGTGCCATTGCCTTCTCCGGGGCTACGGTCCACGGGGTCCCAAAGAGTCGGACACGACTGAGCGACTTCACTTTCACTCCCCTTTTGACCTCCAACGAGCTTTCTAGTCAAGAAAGTTTCCCTGATTTTGAGAATGAGAAATATTTGTCTCTCATCTTTTATCTGGGCAGGGCCCAGTCTCCTCTCTCGATTGCCCTGCCGTTGATATTGTGGAGTTTCTGTCCGCAGGGAACAAAGTCAAACTGCTTAGCGGGGGTGGGGGCCGGGGTGCACATGCACCTCCTGCCTCAAGAAGCCATGTGTGTGTGCTTAGTCATGTCTGACTCTTGCGACCCCGCGGACTGTAGCCTGCCAGAATCCTCTGTCCATGGGATTCTCCAGGCAAGAATACTGGAGTGGGTTGCCGTTCCTTTCTCCAGGACATCTTCACCACTCAGGGATTGAACCTGCATCTCCTGCAAACCTGCATCTCCTGCATTGGCAGGTAGATTCTTTTATCACCGCCCCACTCAGAAAGCCTCATGAGGGTGAGCCAGAAGCCCCTAGCACAACACCAGGCATGTAGGAGCTCTCAGTAGATATTGGCTAGACTGCCATCACCTTTTTCAGAGCCCTTATATTTTTGGGCAGTCCCTTCCCTCCTGTGGGCTTCTCTGATAGCTCGTTGGTAACGAATCCACCTGCAATGCAGGAGACCCTGGTTCAATTCCTAGGTAGGGGAGATCCACTAGAGAAGAGATAGGTTACCCACCCCAGTATTCCCTGGCTTTTTTGGTGGCTCAGCTGGTAAAGAATCTGCCTGCAAAGCAGGAGACCGGGTTCGAACCTGAGTTGGGAAGATCCCCTGGAGGAGGGGAAGGCTACCCACGCCACTATTCTGGCCTAGAGAATTCTGTGGACTGTATAGTCCGTGGGGTCACAAAGAGCTGGACACGACTGAGTGACTTTCACTTTCTCTCCTGCACCGTGGAAGTCCTGTGCCCTCCTGAAAGAGATCACACAGGAGGCAGCCTGGTTTCCCAAAATAAAGTTCTGATCATCAGTGATAGTGTTAGGGAGATGTGTCTGGATCCAGGCTTCAGCCACTGAAGCTTGGTTTCATAGAATTCCACAAACATCTACACGGCCAGCCCTGTGCTGGGTACTGGCAGCACAGAGGCAAGCAAAACACAGCTCCCACCTGAAGCATCTTGCCCTCCGTAGGCAAATACGTACGAGGAAAAACACAAACTTTGGATGCGGAATGTCCTCGTTCTGGCCCTTTTGCTACCGTTCCCAGGTGGATCGTGTTAGGCCAGGCGTTCAACCTTCTTTGAACCTGTTCCTTCATTTGTAAATGCACAATTAACCTAATTCATTAGGTTTTACTGAATATTAATCAGTTCAGACTAATTACTCAGTCGTGTCCGACTCTTTGTGACCCCATGGACTGTCACATGCCAGGCCTCCTGTCCATCACCAACTCCCAGAGCTTGCTCAAACTCATGTCCCTTGAGTCAGTGATGCCATCCAACCTTCTCAGCCTCTGTCGTCCCCTTCTTCTCCCGCCTTCAATCTCTCCCAGCATCAGGGTCTTTTCCGATGAGTCAGTTCTTCACATCACGTGGCCACGGTATTGAATATTAGTCAAGCCAGGGTTGTTTTGAATGTTTAATCAAGGGAATTACATAAAACTGTCTAGAACTGTTGATGTCATATGATAAGAGCTAAAGAAACATCTCCTTTTTCCTTGCCTCCTTGATTGCCTATCTTCTGTCCTTCTTATTAGTTCATTTTGCAGGAAAAAAAAAGGGAGGGTAGGTGATAGGGAATTAGGTAATATGTAATGTATCTGAAAGCAGCTGAGTCTGACCACTAAAGAGTTCGTCATCCAGCAAATTAATGAGATACAATGAGGATGAGGTAGCATAGGGGAGGGAGCTCTAACATTGGTAAACCATTCATGTAGCAGCTACACTGCATACATTATCTCATTTATTCCTTGCTGATTCTCTGATGATCCTCTGCTTTCCAGATGAAGAAGTTGTCTTCGAGAGTTTAATCATCCATCCCTAGATAATGTAGTTCATTAGTGGTGGAGCCTGGCTTCAAAAGCAGGTCTCGTCTGCCCCCCCAACCCAATCTCTTTTTCCTAGCTCATACTGCCATGACAGCAAATGTGAGAAGCATCCAGCAACCAGTTCTTCTGATTTAAAATAACATTAGGTTTTGGAAGAAACAAACCGACTACAGCTGAACGGCGTGAGGCCCTCGAAGATGCATTTTGTCACCGACAAGGTCTCAGAATGATCTTCTACATTTGCCCAAGTAAAAGAAAGGTGGGGGAGACGCAGAGCTCTGCTGCTCCCTGGGCACTGCAGTGAAGAGCATCTGCGGGTTACAGAGAGGCCAGGCCCAGGGTGGCCTCTAAATCCCCTCGGCGTTTCCTGAAAAGAGCATGGCGTTCAGAGCAGGGACCTTTCTCCCCACCTGGGCTAAATAACTCACTGCCCCAGCCCCTTCCATCTTGGAATTTCTTTGCTGCTTTTCTCCCAACCTGTTTTCAATTTGCTCTCATGGCCGGCTTTGACTGTGACCTCAACTCAATCAGAAGCAAGAGAGAGAGAGGAGAGAGGGAGGGAGGAGGAGGAGAGGGCGAACTGGGAGGAAGAGCACCGAGGCAGTGATGAAAGGGGAGGGAGAGAGCACTGAGGCAGAGGACGTGGGCCTTCAGGAAAATCGCTCCGTGCTTTGCGGGGTTGGTTCTGAAGCTTCAGCACAATCGTGATGACCTTTTCTGCGGATGGTAATGAGAGCAAGGCTCGGGCCTGAGTGGATCAAGAGACATGTGGGGGTCTGGCGCGAGCCCACTCAGGTTACAGCCCCAGAAGGGCCATAATGGGGAACAGGCGCATTCCTGTTCAGCGGCTCCGAACTCCCTATCTGTTTTCAAGGAAAGAAAACAGAAAAAGAATGTTAGGGGAGTCTGGGACAGGCATGGGCCAGGTGGCAGTAGCAGCCTGGGTCTAGAAGGCGTCTGCCATGCAGCCATGACAACGTGCTGGGAAAGAGGGAACGGAGGCAGCCCGGGCAGTGTCCTGGTGGAAGGCGCCCAGCGCTCAGAGGCAGGGGAGCTGGACTGGGGTTCTGGACTCTGCGCGAAGGTAGCTGCAAATCCTCCACTGGGGGTGTATTAACAACATTCCCAAGCCTCTGAATTTCTATCAGGGAATGCGGCAGGGTTTTGAGTCAAACATTTTTAAAAATAAAACTTTTAAGCCAAGATTTTTAGAAGACAGTCTTTATTCCCAACCTAAATAAAACATGGGCCATTGGTCTATAAGATAGATCCAACTGGAGTTTATCTGGTTGCAGTTTGGGGTGGGTATACAGGAGACCGGCTTCAGCCCCCGCCACGTTCACTGTTTCTTCTGACTGCCTGGAGGTCTAGATGTTCTAATTCACAAACCACCGGACTACATTACATACGTGAAGTCTGTGGAATGCCTTCTGTCTTTCCTGGGCTTTCTATCGTCCTCGGAGATTTCAAGGGTGAGAAGATGGCAAGGTGGAGCTGTGTGCCATGTAAAGGGCCTGGCACATAGGAAATGCCCAGCACGTGTGGTTCACATGCTTGTTGATTACAGCTGGTCACAAACTGAGGCACTCAGGCTGCTTGAGAAGCTGTGGAAGCTCTTCCGTTCTCAGCGATTTTATCGCATATGCTCACTGGTAGGAATTATCTCCTAGGCTCTAGGCATTGAGAGGTCAATCTTGCTCCAGGGCTGCCTCCCACTTTGTGTATGGCCATGGGCACAGCCACTTTCTTTATCTGGGCTTCGATTTTGTCACCTGGAAGAGGACAAGGCTGGATAAAAATAATCCCTGACGGTCCTTGTATCTCGCCTCTACTGTGATGACAACAGTAATAACAAAAACAATACCAAAGCTGATTTCCGTTTTGAGTTGTCGCTGTATGCCAGACATTGTGCTAACTGGTTTGTAAACAGTATACACATATAATATTTTATATGATATTTGCAACAATGCTGTTAAATTAGATCGCATTATTCTACCCTTTTAACATATGATGAAAATAGATGTGGAGAGTCAAGGAACCTGTCCAAAGCAAATTGTAACTGGGGATGTACCAGGATTTAGCCCCAGGCAGTGTAAATGCAGAGCCCAACCCCTTAACCACTGGACTTTATTGCTGTTCATTCAATTATACCGCTGCCAGACCTGGAATGTGCATACCGTGATGCCACAGTGCATGTGTTGAATTGCACAAATTCACCTTTGTACTCGGAGAAGCCCTCAGGCCTTTCTTACCAACCCCCCACCCTCACTGGGAGAGGAAGGACAGTGAGGGGTCGCTGCAGTCACCTGTCTCCTTCTAGGTTGCATTTAAACCTTCTGGAATAGAGTGCCAAAGCAAGCAATCTTACAGTTTACTTTATGGGTCTGTTCTTGTATTTAACAACCCTTCCTGTTGTCAGATTACAAGCTGTGGAAGGTCAGGGACCATTTCTTTTATTGTTTCATTTCCCAAGCCTGTAGAGTTAAGAGAGTGGCACGAATTCAACCGCCATTCGAAAGGAATTGAGAAAGCTCCCTTTCTAACACTATTGGTTTTTTGAACTTTCTCTAGGAGGCAGCATAGCATCAAAGAATGGCTTTGGAATTTGGGAGGATATGGGTTCAAATCTCAGCTCTGTCTCTTCCTAAATGTGTGAGCTTAACTTTACCTTTATCACAGAGATACTAACATTTAACTCCGTAAGACTGAATGTTGTGAGAAGTAAATGGGAAAAACAAAGGTCGGTGTGAAAATATCCGTTTCCCTCATAGTAACTGTTTTTGTTTGGACGGTCATTATGTGTGTATAGTCCCAAACAGAACTGAACACTAAGCATCAGCATCACGTGTTTGGCATGACTAGCGTATCTACTCCACCTTATCCAGTTTCTTTCCTTGAACTAAACCTACAAACTGAGCTGTGTGCTAAACTTGCTGACCAATGGGGCTTTTATCCATGGTCTAAGTTATTCTGAAATGCATGGAAATGTCTGGAAAACTATGTCCATTTTAACCTGAATGTCAACCCTCTTTTGGCTTGAAGATAGTTAATACAGGCCACAGCATACTGAATTCCCTCACTGAGGGCCAGCTCTTTCAATGGCTATCTGGAAGCAAATGGAAAAGCAGACAGACATGGATTCAAGCTCAAAGAAAACAAATGCAAGCAGCCAGACTTGGAATCCTGAAAAACCTTTAGAAACAAAGCCCTCTCTCCATCCAGTGAATAGTCCTCTGTTTTTTCTCCTTTATTTTTCACCCCATATATTATTCTGCTTTGGTACCAATTGGAAGACATCTTTGGATTATGATTTTATTATGGAAGAAGCTTGATATAAGAGGCCTACAGAAAACATAGGGATGCCAAAACTGGTGATAAAAAGCATTTCAATTACCTCCTCAGTTTTGTGGGGGGTGAGGGGGTGGGGAGCAAAACCTCTGATTCTGAACAAACTTTCTTCCTAGACTCAGCCTTTCTTTCTAGATTGCAATCTCACAAAAGAGTCATTGACCCCTTGCTGCAGAAAGGCAAACTTGAGAAGTTAAGGGACTTGTAATAATTGTTAGAACTCAAATTCAGCCCCAAGTCTGTCTGGCAATAGCAGCTGAACTTGTGTGTCACTGACTTTAGCCTGGTTCAGACACTTGCTCTGGCGTGTATGCATCAAGTCTGCTTTTTTTTCTTTGTAAAAAGCAGAAAACAAAAAACACGACACATCAGGTGTACGTTGTTGGGCCACAGGGACAAATAAGTTTTAGAACTGGTGTCTGTCTAAATCATCCCAGGGTCACCTAGACAGTTCAGTCAGCTGACTGTCATCTGGTTCACTTGTGAGTGAAGGCAAAACTCTTCTTTTAAAGACCAAAAGGAAGTGATCTGTAAATTCTGTCCATGCAGTTCCCTAGTATGGAAAAGTGCCTTGTCTTCCCAGACACACGGCCAGTGTTACTGTTTCATGATGATTCTACCATGTTGGATCGTCCTTAATCCCACATGGAGAGAAGACAGTTGAACAGACGTCCTCCTCTTGTTTATTGCTGAGAATCTAAGTAAGGAAAAGAGTGCAAAGCCCTCCATGTCACGCATGAAGAAGAACAAGGAGTCAGCAGTTTGGAGGCCTCATCTCATTTCATATCACATAGTATATATAGTACCTCACTTGCCTCTAAAATCATCGTGTTTTAGAACTGGAAGACTTAGCTAAAGGCCATTTGGTGGTTTGGTGGTTTAGTTGCTAAGTCATGTCCGACTCTTTCGACACCTTGGACTATAGCCTGCCAGACTCCTCTGTCCATAGGATTCTCTAGGCAAGAATCCTGGAGTGGATTGCCATTTCCTTTTCCAGGGAATCTTCCCAACCAAGGGATTGATTCTGGGTCTTCTGTACTGCAGGCAGATTCTTTACCAGCTGAGCTATGAAGGAAGCCACAGAGGCCATTTAGTCTGGCTCATTTACTTTAATTTTTAAGTAATTTTCATTGATTTTTTTGCTTGTTGCAAAAGCAATACACGTCCATTGTAGATAATTTTTAAAAGATAGATAACCAAAACTAAAAGAGAAAGTACCCATTATCTCACTTTCCAAAGTCATATTATGCATTTGCTATATGTAAAATTTCTACCAAAAATTAAACTATTCTGTAATAACGTAAACTGTTCTTTTTTAACTTACTATGGTATGGATATCTTTTCAAATAACTTTGTTTTCCTCAATGTTATTTTTGATGACTATAAAATATTTCATTGCATCATTGACCTCTAGTTAATATTACTGTCTTGATACCATTAAATATTTAGCTGTTTTTAAATTCTTGCTAGTGTAAATAGTACCACAGTGTTTATCCTTATAACTTAATCTTCATGCACAGCCGTTTTTATTTTATGTTCTCAGAAATCCAAGCAGTGACTGTAGTACCCTCACTTTTCAGAGGAGAAAACTAGAGTACAGAGATGGGAATTTCGTTGTCCGAAGTTATACAGCAAATTTTCAACAAGGCTGAGCCTCGATCCCAAGATTTCAGAAGTTTAGCTATTCTTTCCAGTCTTCATCTTACCTTCTTTTATTTTGTAGAAAGACGTATTTGCTCACCTTTTTTAACTGCTCCTTTTATTGGCTGTGCCGGGCCTTCGCTGCTGCAGGCGGGCGTTCTTCAGCCATGGAGGGCAGGGCCTGCTTGTTGCTGCGCGCGGCCCCTCATTTGTGTCACCGTGCTGTGGAGCACAGGTTCTCTCCGCAGCTGTGGCTCCCTAGGGCTCTGGAGCACAGGCTCAATAGTTCTGGTGCGTGTGCTCAGTTTCTCTAGGGCAGTGGGCTCTTCCCAGACTAGGGAGCAAACCTGTGTCCCCTTCATTGGCAGGTGGGTTCTTTGCCACTGAGCCATCAAGAACGCCCATCTCATCTTTGTGTTTAACCCTATTTCTAGTAAACTTCAGCAGCCTCCTAAAATCCAATGGCTAGTCCGACCTTTGGAAATCATGGGGTCCAAGGCACTTGCTCGTCTACGGTCCCTTCTTGTCTCATGAGCTTCGTCACTCATCAGTCATGGAACTCTTTCCCTGTTAGCTGTAAGTCTCAGTCCACCTCAGCGTAACATACTGAAGCCAGTACCGCTGTATAGCAGCGACCATGTGACATGAGGCCTGTTTGACATCCTTAGTCCAACACCTTCATCACGCGAGGAAGGAAACTGCAATTCCAAAGAAACTTGCTGAAAAAGTGGAGAGGAAGTAAATGGCAGTGACAAGGCCAAAATAGTTACTCTAGACAGAGAGCACTGTCCTCCTGTTGCCTTGTCAAGCATCTTTATTGCACAGTAATATACCTCATTTGAGCCTTACTACAGTCTTATAAAGGTAGGTATTAGTATCTCACGTCACACTTGAGAAAATGCAGACAGAAATTTAAGCAAAGAGTCATCAGGAGTAGCCCCTGATCTGTGTCATTTTCATATCCTGTGCTTGTTCTATCCATTAATCCTCTTAATAATGGTATCCAGACGATGGATGGGTTTGGACAACAGCAAGAATGTCTGCTCACCAAGGCCTGACCTGGGGAGCTCATCTTTCTTTGTCTCCCTCCAGGAGAATTCCTGAGTTTTGCCGATGACTTGCTCTCTGGCCTGGGTACGTCTTGTGTAGCAGCTGGTCGAAGCCATGGAGAGGTCCCTGAAGTCAGTATCTACTCCGTCATCTTCAAGTGTCTGGAGCCGGACGGTCTCTACAAGTAAGACGTACTTTGTATGTGGGGAGCATGAAGCAGACAGGAAAAGTTAAAGTAGTCTGGGAGGCAAGGCATGAGTAATCTGTCCAGGCCAGCCAAGTGTTTTATAGACCAGTCTGTGTGTGCACCTCAATAGGCTAAGATTTAGAAATATCACCACAGTGAGTCACAGAAGCATACACTGCTGGTGCTACAGGGCCCTAGGAAGCCAGTCACTCAGAACCATTCCTCCTACTGAGGAAGCAACAGCAGGCCAGGGAGGGAGCACAGCCAGTCTGCAAGGAGGGCCGAGACGGGAGTCTCAGCGTGGTGTTCTTCTCTCGATGTCATGATGTCCCCTCTGAAAGAGGTAGATCGGCGCATCTAAAGTCTATATACATTTGTAGGATATACATACACTCTTTCACTAGTAGGTCCATATTGCACAGAGTCATTGCATCCCAGTGTCTGGAGATGCAAATGCTGACTCATCTGAGACTCACCCGTTCATCTCCGAGGGGCAGGGGGCTCAATGTCTTTGTTTCTCAACTCAGTGTTTCCTCATTCAGATGCGGCCACAGAGCTGTAACAGAGAGTTCTAGAGACCTGCTCTCTCCCTTCTCTGATTATGAAGCCGTAAGCCACCTCCCTCTCCCATCTAGAAAGCTGCCATTGTTGACTGCGGCACTGTTGACCAATTAATTATTCAGCTCACTCATATTTTTTCTTTTATTCATTGATTCATTTGCTTATCCATCCATCTATCCACTGTTTGTCTCTCCATCTATCTCCCCCTCTCTTCTTTCCTTTATCCATCCATCCCATTCATCTATCTGTCCATTCATTCTTACACTCCATTATTCTTTCACTTATTTATTCATCATTTAATTCATTCACATTTTAATTTACTCACTTGTACTCATTTACTTATTCAATAGGCCTGTCTAAATATTTCCTATGTCTTGGCACTGTTAGAAGGCAAGTATAAATGTGCCCAAGACAAAATCTCTATCCTCAGATAACTTAAAACCTAATGGAAGTATGAAAGACCGCAGACCATGGGTTCAAATCTGGGTTTGGCATTTTTAGTTGCGTGGCCTTAAGTCACTTTGCCTCTGTGAACCTCAGTAAAGCTGAAACAATAAAACTCAGGTTGTAGATCTGCGTGAGAATTAAATAGGAGCACTTTAGCAGAGTGTCTAAGTATGTGCTCAGCAAATAATGTGCGTGTGTGTGTTAGTCGCTCAGTCATGTCCAGCTCTGTGACCCCGTGGACTGTAGCCCACCAGGCTCCTCTGTCCGTGGGATTTTCCAGGCAAGAACACTGCAGTGGGCCGCCATTTCCTTCTCCAGGGGATCTTCCCAACTCGAAAGGAAGGATGATCCAGGCATTGAACCCAGGTCTCCTGCATTGCAGGCAGATCATTTACTACCTGAGCCACCAAGGTAGCCCCTCTCTGATCTGTAAAGGTCCCCCATCTCCAAAGGGCTTCCCTAGTGGACTGAGCGACAACTCCTCATCTCCAAAACGTATCCCATCCCTATTTTCTGTGCAAGACCATGACTTTTTTGAAGGCCACTGGGCTCTTTTCAGCTCTTGATGTATTCAGGCTCATTGTAACACTCAATGTGTTCATGCACCAGACTCAGGAATATCACCATGAGGTGGAAATCAGGGCTTCTGACCTGGGCTCTGCCAATGACTGTGTCATAAGTGTTAGGGCCCAGGTTTTATTTTATGCAGAAAGGCAGGATCAGTCAGGGACAGCAAGAACTCTAGGAATGGAATCTTTCAGTGGGACATGTGGGCAACTTTTGCAGCCGTGGTAGTGTTTATATTTAGGTCTTTGGAGCATGAGCCTGCAGCCTCTTAATCAGTAAACTCTGATGCTGATCCCTTGAGCTCTAGGGTCACTGCATCTGTGAAATACAAGTATGCGACGAGATTAAGAGCTTTATGATCCTCTTCAACTCTAAAGGCTATGATCGTATGAAGAAAGCAGCGTTTTGGAAAGAGTTCCTGCTGCCTGACTTCTGACCTCCATCCCTTATTGAGGGAATAGACTGGAGGCAGGCAGACCTCCACCCTGCACTTCCTCAGCTATTTGGCATTGAGGGAAATTCTCAGCCTTCCAGCCTCCATTTCCCTCCGTGTGTAAATCGGACAATATGGTGTCTGGTTCGCTGGGAGCCCGGGAGGATTTGATGAGCTAATAATGCCCCCATATTCTTCACTTTGTCACAAGCCCCCGGTAGGAGCATGAGGCCCGTTAGCTGTTGTCTCTGTGGCGCTTGCTGCCCCTGCTGTAGGAGTAGTGAATTTCAACTCCCTCCCCCTGCATTCCCCAACTGCTGAGAGAGAAGATGTGGCAGACAGGGATGGAGCCCCGGCAGGTGGTTCCTGTCTGCTGAGATGTGAGTAGTGACCCTGTCTCTGGGTGACATTGTGGGGACTCGGCATTACCCAGGCTGGAGTCCTACAGGCCTGTTATGTCAAGAGAGGGGATGTTTTATGGAACCCCGAGAGCAATTAACCCCGAGAGCTGACACATAAGCTGCCATCCTCCAGGAGTGATGAGTACCCTCCCTTGCCTCTTCCATTCCTCCTGACCAACATTCCCCCCGCCCCACCTCCCTCCCACCTCTCAAAGCAGGAGCATCATTTCTTCTCCTGTCCTGGAAATGTGCTCGTCATGAGCCTGTCATCCCTAATGCTGAACACTTCTTTATTTTCTTTCTGAAATCGGTTTTATTAACCAGCCTGGGATGCGGGCCGCTCTGACAAGGAGCCAGCATGTTGTTTGGACCCGTCTCTCATCACACTGGCGGCTCTCCTCCCCTGAAGTCTGACTGACTCAAGTCTCCAGTTTTAAAAGAGTTCCAGTGTCAGTTCTTGGGGTTTTGCATTTTCTGCTTGCTCATTGCTTACCAAAATGAGTTTTCTTCCTCTTGGGCCAAAAAGGCCACGTGTGGCAGTGGAAAGAGTGCAGGCTTCGTATAGGAGCAGAGCTGGGTGTACATCCTGCTGCTGTCCCGAACCCACAGCCGGCCCCGGGGAAGGCCCTGGGTTACTGCTCTAGACAGCAGTTCCTCCCTCTGGGAAAGGGGGCTGGGAATCTTCTGATCTCATAGACTTGTAGGGAAGAGCGTGAAGAAACTCCATGAATGGGGTTTACCAGAATGCATGGCATGTAGGGAAGGTCTGCAGGAAATGTTAGTTTCTTTTTCTTCTTCCTCTTTCATTCTCTTTGACCCAGTTGCTGGTTTTCAGTGTCTCTTTTTTTCCCCAGGATAATCTGGGAAGAGCTATTCTCTAAGAGGCAAGCTGGGAGTCCCACTGGTCCTGAGAAGAATGAGCATCTAGGATCATTTGGAGAGAAGTAGGAGAAGGCGATGGCACCCTACTCCAGTACTCTTGCCTGGCAAATCCCATGGATGGAGGAGCCTGGTGGGCTGTAGTCCATAGCATCGCTAAGAGTCAGCATGACTGAGCGACTTCACTTTCACTTTTCACTTTCATGCATTGAAGGAGAAAATGGCAACCCACTCCAGTGTTCTTGCCTGGAGAATCCCAGGGATGGGGGAGCCTGGTGGGCTGCCATCTATGGGGTCACACAGAGTTAGACACGACTGAAGTGACTTAGCAGCAGCAGCAGGCTGAAAAGTGGGAGAAGGCAATGGCATCCCACTCCAGTACTCTTGTCTGGAAAATCCTATGGACGGAGGAGCCTGGTAGGCTGCAGTCCATGGGGTCGCTAAGAGTCGGCACGACTGAGCGACTTCACTTTCACTTTTCACTTTCATGCATTGGAGGAGGAAATGGCAACCCACTCCAGTGTTCTTGTCTGGAGAATCCCAGGGAGAGGGGAGCCTGGTAGGCTGCCGTCTATGGGGTCGCACAGAGTCGAACACAACTGAAATGACTTAGCAGCAGCAGTCTGGAAAGAGAGCATGAGTCCAGACTCCCGAGTTTTAATTAAGCACGGGTGGACATCAAACCCTCCGCCCATGGCTGCCAGAAGAGGTGATGGGAGAGTTCAGGTGCTTAGGCCCAGAGGCACGGGGTCTCAGTCGGAAAGTCTGGGTTCACACCCCAGTACCAGCGCTTCTGTCTCTGGGACCTTGGGCAGGATGTTCACATCCTCTCCTGTTTCACACGTTCAGCGTCTTCAAAATGAAGATGAATTAGACCCGCCCCAGCTAGAGATTTCTCAGTATGCATCCTTCTGCCACAGGGATTTTTTTCTCATTCTCTCTCTTCTCCTCCTGGGCTCCTGCTCTTCCAACTTTTCATGCCTTCTCACTTTTGCTGCACCCTGCCATACCCCTCTGCCNAGTCCATGGGGTCGCTAAGAGTCGGCACGACTGAGCGACTTCACTTTCACTTTTCACTTTCATGCATTGGAGGAGGAAATGGCAACCCACTCCAGTGTTCTTGTCTGGAGAATCCCAGGGAGAGGGGAGCCTGGTAGGCTGCCGTCTATGGGGTCGCACAGAGTCGAACACAACTGAAATGACTTAGCAGCAGCAGTCTGGAAAGAGAGCATGAGTCCAGACTCCCGAGTTTTAATTAAGCACGGGTGGACATCAAACCCTCCGCCCATGGCTGCCAGAAGAGGTGATGGGAGAGTTCAGGTGCTTAGGCCCAGAGGAACGGGGTCTCAGTCGGAAAGTCTGGGTTCACACCCCAGTACCAGCGCTTCTGTCTCTGGGACCTTGGGCAGGATGTTCACATCCTCTCCTGTTTCACACGTTCAGCGTCTTCAAAATGAAGATGAATTAGACCCGCCCCAGCTAGAGATTTCTCAGTATGCATCCTTCTGCCATAGGGATTTTTTTCTCATTCTCTCTCTTCTCCTCCTGGGCTCCTGCTCTTCCAACTTTTCATGCCTTCTCACTTTTGCTGCACCCTGCCATACCCCTCTGCCCTCTGTCCATCTCTCCTGGCTTTTCATTCGGTCTCTTGTGTGAATATTTTCCACACAGCTTACTGTCTTTGTCTGCCATCGTCCAGTCATCCCCTCTTTGCCTTTCTACGTGTTATTCTCTTCGTCTATGTTTCTCTGTGTGCGTCAAGTTTCCCAAGTGGGGCTAGAGGTAAAGAACCTGCCTGCCAGTGCAGGAGACTTAAGAGACGTGGGTTCAATTCCTGAATCCGAAGATCCCTGGAGGAGGGCATGGCAACCCACTCCAGTATCCTTGTCTGGAGAATCCCATGGACAGAGGAGCCTGGTGGGCTAAAGTCCATTGGGTCACAAAGAGTCAGATACAACTGAAGTGACTTAGCAGGCACTCACGTACATGTGTATCTCAGTTGCTCAATCCTGTCGCGTATTCGAGGTTTGGTTCATCCTTCTCTCTCTGTTTCCCTCTGGCCCCCGTTTACCCCCACTCCCTCTCTCCACCCCACCTAGGAAGGCAAATTGCTCTCACAGCCTCTCCATCCATGTAACCTTACACAGCAGCACAGAGTTGAGACCAATCCTAAGAGTGAAAGTCAAGTCTGATTTCCTCTTTTTTTCCATCCTACGCTCACCCTGGTATAACATCAGCACTCGGGCCTGTTTAAATTGAATTTCCTTGTTTGTTTCATTTGTCTTACTTCTGACTGAAAACCAACAAAGAGCAGCGCAGGGAGCGGGTCCCCAGCAGTTGGGACTGTGTGGCCAGCCCCGCGCCTTTGGGCTGCTGGAGGCGGACGGTGGCCCTGAGCAGGGACTGCCGCATCCCCGCTTCTGCCTTCGCCTGGCCGGAAGCCTAGACACCCTTTTGGTGGCCGCTCCCCAGTTTCCTATTATCCGAGGTAATTAGCCTCTGTCTTGTTTTGGCCGCCTTGCCTTTCTCTGAGCATGGATGACTGCCAAAGGGTCCTGAGCAAACACACAGCAGCAGCCAGGCCTAATTCCTGGGGTGGGGGCTCATCTCCACACATTCGGAGGCTCTCCACAGGCCTGCCCTCCCCTCCTGGGCCTCAGCTCTGTGAGAGGAATGCCAAGGGAGCCGGGGTCCTGCAACCCTGTGCCCACACCCACAGGGGGACCAGAGGCTCAGGGCGAGGGAAGAGCCCGAGGTCAGGAGTCGGACTGGGAGCAGTTCCTACACTTGCTCCTGGCAAGACCTGGGAGTTCTCCCAAGCTCCTCCTCCGCCTCTGGCCTTGCTGTTCTCACCTGTGAAGTGGAAAGGTTGAACTCAGTGGGTTCTGTGACTTGCAGAACCCACTGGAGACTCCAGACCAATGGCCCAATTCTCAGAGGCCCCAGAGCCTCCTGGATAGCAGGGGTGAAGCAATGGTAAGCATGTATTGGGCACTCACGCAGTGTCAGGAACCGGGCCAAGAATGTTCCACGTGCTGTCTCATTCCATCCTCACTCTAACCCTACAGATCTGGCATCATCGTCATCATATTTCGTATCCCAGGTGGGGAAACTGGGATTTAAAGGACTAAACATTTTGTCCAGAGTCACATGCGAAGAGGAGAGAGAGCTGAGAGTCATACTCAAGCCGACCCCCACCCCTGCCACCCTGCTCCCCTCACATGCTGTTCTTGACCTTGTCCTTGTCCACTCACACATGTGGAATCCTCAGAAGTACCTGGCAGAGATAGTGGAGGAGGACCTTCTAACTATAAGCAACGGAAATATTTGCAATGGAAAGAACACAGGAGAGAGGAATACCCCGATCTTTAGGAAAGGTCCTTCACACCTCATCTTTCTCATCTGGAAAATGGAGCTCATTAATCCGTCCATGAAATGGAGATAATTATACCTTCCCAAGATGTTGCAAAGAGCACACTGGAGAGTATGTGAGAAAGTGCTTTGAATCTGCCCTAAGACACGTGAACATAAGAATTTACCACAGCCACCTTGTCAGAAAAGCAGCAAAGGGAAGCGCAATAAATATTTTGAAGGCGTATCCCTTTCCACACCCTGCCACACATACGTATTTTTAATTCAGGTCTTTGAACTCAGAGGTAAATTGGTACCTTGGTTCTAATACCTGTGGGCTTCTCTTGCGGCACAGCTAGTAAAGAATCTGCCTGCAATTCGGGAGACCTGGGTTCGATCCCTGGGTTGGGAAGATCCCCTGGAGAAGGGAAAGGCTACCCACTCCAGTATTCTGGCCTGGAGAATTCCATGGACTGTATAGTCCATGGGGTCACAAAGAGTCAGGCATGACTGAGCGACTTTTACTTCACTTTCAGTACCTACACCGTGTGGCCCTGGGCAAATTTCTTAACCTGTCTGAGTTTCCGTTTTGTCATCTGTACAATGGAATCATCTCACTAATAGAAACTATTTCACAGGATCAAGAGGATTCAATGAACCAAAACATATAAAGAGCACAAGATAGTCTGCAGCTCACTGTCAATACTTCATAACTGATGAGAGGATGACCGCTGTTACCAGTCTTTGTTATTACAGGACTCTACCTAAGCAGTCATGCCTGGGGCACTGTGTTGACTGCCATGTTCACAGCATTCCAGTGGGAGAGTGAGTCAGTCCTTCATCTGACCTTGATTCCTTTACTTATCACTCTGCACACAGTGCTAGAATGTACCTTCCTTAAGGTCTTTGCCTCTAGTGTTCTTTCCCCAGGAGGGCCTTCTCCTGACTCTTCCCATGACCCCTGGCTCTGCTCCTTCTGGTCTATGATCAAATGTCATCTTCTTAGAGAGGGCTTCTTTGACCACATTATCTGCAATAGATCACACCCACCGTACACACAGACATACAAAGCCATGCCACTTAATAGAGCAGTAGTGATTTAGCATCTAATTTACTTATCTGTTGGGTTTCCCTGGTGGCTCAGATGGTAAAGAATCTGCCTGCCATTCGGAGGACCTGGTTTTCATCCCAGGGTTGGGAAGATCCTCTGGAGAAAGGAATGACAACCTGTTCCAGTATTCTTGCCTGGAAAATTTCATGGACAGAGGAGCCTGGTGGGCTACAGTCCACGAGGTCACAAAGAGTTGGACACGACTGAGGGACTCACACTTTCACTTTCTCGTCTCTGCTGTTGGCCTTTTCACACTAGACCATCCACTGTGTCAGGTAAGGTCTGTGTCTGCCTTCGTCATCCTGAATCTCTGGTGCCTAGAACAGTGTCTGATGCCAGTAAAGAATCCAGTAAATAGTTGTTGAATGATTTTGGAAAAATGTTGAAGTAATCTGGAGATACTGACTTCTCATCTTCACTTTCTTTCTCACTAAATATTCAGAAGACATCCACTGTGTGCCAGGCTGTGATCTGGAACCATATCTCTATATCTATCTCAAGGTTTCTATGTGTCTGTAGCTACCTACCTATCTGTCTTGTTGTGGTTCAGTTGCTGAGTCATGTCTGACTCTTTGCAACCCCATGGGCTTCCCTGTTCTTCACCATCTCCTGGAGTTTGCCTAAACTTGGGTCCATTGAGTTGGTGATGCCATCCGATCATCTCATCCTCTGTTGCCCACTTCTCCTCCTGCCTTCAGTCTTTCCCAGCATCAGGGTCTTTTCCAGTGAGTCAGCTCTTCACCTTAGGTGGCCAAAGTATTGGAGTTCCATCATCAGTCCTTCCAATGAATATTCAAGGTTGATTTCCTTTAGGATTGACTTATTTGCTTTCCTTGCTGTCCAAGAGACTCTCAAGAGTCTTCTCTAGCACCACAGTTTGAAAGCATCAAATTCTTCAGCATTCAGCCTTCTTTATGGTACAACTCTCACATCCATACATGACTACTGGAAAAAAAAAAAAAAAAAACCTGTCTTAAATCTTATCTACCTTAATCCTCAGAACAACTCTCTAAGGCAGTGACTGTTACTCTTACGCAACAGATTAGGCAATTAAGGCATGGAGAAGTTAGATAAGTTGACCAGAGCCTCAAGGCTAGTAAATGGAGAAGATAAGATTTGAATTCAGCCAATTTCTTTCCAGAGGTTCAATTTGAAATGACTGCACTAGATCCTATCTCCCTGAGTTTGCATAATTCCAAGTCCATTGAGTCCTAGATGCCATTCGACCATCTTATCCTCTGTCATCCCCTTCTCCTTCTGCCTTCAATCTTTCCCAGCATCAGGATCTTTTCCAATGAGTTGGCTCTTGGCATCTGGTGGCCAAAGTATTAGGATCTTTTATACAGAGCTCCCTACTCAGATGAGTTGGAAACACTATGGGAAACAGATTTTGAGTCCTGCCACCAGAAGCTGCATGGTTCCCCCTGAATCCCAGATTTCAGACCTGGTGATGCCACACCAACAGTTGAGCCCCAAGTCTGTGAAGATCCCTGCTCCTCCTGAGGGCACAGTCCCAATGCCAGTTTTGAGGTGCTCAGGACCTCCAGCTCATATGGACTGAGTTGTTTCCTGGGCATGTGTTTCTGCAAACAAGTCCAGGCTCCCTGTCCCCAAAATACTGTTCCAAAAGCCCAGGGGCTCGAAGCCTTGGGTGTAGCACTGCTGGGTTCCCCATCACCTCCAGGACACCCCCCACCCCTTGCCCGGGCACAGCCTGGGCAGCGCCTTGAAGAAGCATCCAGGGCCACTGCCATGGACACTATAATTACATAGTAGATGGAATCCCAAAGTTTCCTTTTATTTACATTCCTACACTGCCCTCTTCATTTCCTCTCTTTGTGCCAAGAATCAGCACAGAATTTACTGGAAAATGCATGAAAGTCATCAGGAGCCCTTCAGGTCTGGCTTTCATAAGTGCTTGCCCAGAGGATGGGAAGCAGGGGGCCTGTGGGTCATCCTGCGTCTGGCCCCAGAACGCTCCAAGTCCTTGGACGACACGGCATTTCCACCTCGGAGGCCTGTGTTTCTCCATTCGTGGGAGAGGGGTGGAGTGGCACCACCACCCCAAAGAATGTTTTATGAGTTCAGATGAGTTCGGAGGCTGGGAGATAACAGAGCAGAGCCCAGCATGTGGACTCCAGCCCCCGGTGATCAGAGACGGAAGGGTCGGAGTCCGGGTTGAAGAGCTTCATCCAGCTCAAGGCTCTGTGTGTCTTCCCTCTTCCAGCTTCATGTTCCCATCTGGGCATGGCTGGGCTGGCTTCTCCGGGGACTCTCAGCTCCTAGGAGGAAGGAGATGTGCACAGAGGAAACCCCCCACGCTGACCAGGGCCGGGGCGGCCACCTCTGAGAGCCGAGGCTGAGGCCCGAGGTTGATCCAGGACACGGCAGGGAGAGCCAGGACGGGCCTGACGGTTCCTGCCGCGCTCTTGTCTGGCTTTTTCTTCCCACTGTGAAACTCTCAGTCTCTCTCTTTTTCCTCCTCAACCCCCTCTTCCTCCCCTAGTTCCTTCCCTCCTCTCTTTCTCCCTCCTTTATTTCCTGCATCTTTTCCCTTCTCGCTCTCTCCTCTCTCTCAGTCCCCTCCTGTCCTCCCATCGTCCCTGACTCCCCACACATTTGTCCCTTTCTTCTTGTTTCTGTCTGGCTCTCCTTTCCCTCTCCTTCCTCCCATCCCCATCCTTGCTCTCCTCTCTCCTGGGTCTGCCTCTCTTATCCTCACTCTCTCTGGGTCTGTACATCCTCTTTCTCCTTTTCTTCTCACTTTTTTGAGGGGGGAGATTCCCTGGTGGCTCAGACGGTAAAGCGTCGGCCTATAATGCGGGAGACCTGGGCTTGACCCCTGGCTCAGGAAGATCCCCTGGAGAAGGAAGTGGCAACCCACTCCAGGACTCTGGCCCTAGAGAATTCCATGGATGGAGGAGTCTGGTGGGCTACAGTCCGTGGGGTCACAAAGAGTCAGACACGACCGAGTAACTTTTCACTTTTTAATCATCGTCCTGCTTGCCCCCCCTCAGTCTCTCTTCCATGTTCTTGGGTTCCTTCCTACCTTCACCTCTAGCCCTTCCCACGCCAGCCTGAGAACAAGGGTCCAGGCCTATTATATGAGACGGGGGTGGACAGTCAGTTGACTGTGGCCAAAGGAGCTGGAGGTCGGCAGGAGCCAGAGGCCTCTGAAGTCCCTAAACCCAGATGGAATGTGGCCTTGCTCTGGCTGCGGTGCCCTGTCCCAGCGGTCAGGGGGTGGGCTGAGTGGGGTGCTCCCTCAGAGGGCGAGCAGCCTAGCTGCTTGAGACTCAATTCAGTCCAAGCGTCAGGTCGCGCTAACCTCTCCAAAGTGCTCGCTCGGGGCCCCAGAGAGGGAAAGAGCTGACCTCGGGCCAGAAGCAAATACAGCCGGGAGGCCCAAGCCAAGAGAGGCTCATAGAGGAAAAATAACGCTGTTTTTCAGCCGACAGACAGCGAGGCTCCTAAGACCTGCTGGACTCTCGGGCAGGCTGCTCTTTCCTCAAACTGCGTCAGAATTTCATCCAGGAATGGGAGGCCGGCCAGGCTTCCAGAGGGACAGGGCACGGCTGATGCGAAGCCGTGGGGGCACGGAGGCTGGGAGCTGAGGCCGGACTGGGGAGCGGGGCCTTGAAGGCCGGGCGCAGGGGCTGGACTCGGTCCTGTGGGCCGTGAGGAGCCAGAAAGAGCTGTTGAGGAAGCCCAGATGTATTTAAACCTGTGTTTTCGGTGCCAGCTCTGAGCATGGCTTAGAGGGCAGGCCGGGTTGAGTGGAGAGACCCGGAGGCCACGGGGGACAGTAAAGGCAGGCTCCTCGCACACTGGGGTCCGGTGAGCAGGGCCCTGAGTGGGGCATGTGCGGGGCCCAAGTGGAGCAGCGTGGGCTCAGCTCACTTCCGGAAACATCCGGAAGCAGCTTTTCCTCTTCTGAATATCTGAGCCCGGCTGTGTAGAGTGCTCAAGAAAAGGAGATATGTGTCAGGTAGCCACAGTATGCCTTTTCTGGAAAAAAAAAAAAAAAAATTTTAATTAATTGGTGTATAAGGGCTTTACAATGTGTGCATTCCTGCTCCACAGTGAAGTGGATCAGTTATATGCATACATATATCCCCTTTCACCCACCCCTCTAGGTCATCACAGAGCACCCAGCTGAGCCCACCGTGCTATACAGTAGTTTCCCGCTAACTATCTATTTTACACACAGTAGTGTATTTATTCGGAGAAGGCAATGGCACCCCACTCCAGTACTCTTGCCTGGAAAATCCTATGGACAGAGGAGCCCGGTAGGCTACAGTCCATGGAGTCGCAAGTCAGACATGACAGTGACTTCACTTTCACTTTTCACTCTCATGCATTGGAGAAGGAAATGGCAACTCACTCCAGTGTTCTTGCCTGGAGAATCCCAGGGACGGGGGAGTCTGGTGGGCTGCTGTCTATGGGGTCGCACAGAGTCGGACACGACTGACGCGACTTAGCAGCAGCAGCAGCAGTGTATTTATTTCAAACACAATCTCCCCATTCATCCCACCTTCTCCTTCCCCTCACACGTCTGCTCTCTATGACTGTATCTCTATTCCTGCCCTGAAACTAGGTACTTCTGTACCATTTTTCTAGATTCCACCTTCATGCATTAATAGACTAATGATTGTTGGTTTTCTGATACAGTGTGCCTGATACTAAGCTAGTCACTTGGGATTTAGAGCTAACCAAGCCAAACAGTCCTTCTTTGGAAGGACTGATGCTAAAGCTGAAACTCCAATACTTTGGCCACCTCATGCGAAGAGCTGACTCATTGGAAAAGACTCTGATGCTTGGAGGGATCTGGGGCAGGAGGAGAAGGGACAACAGAGGATGAGATGGCTGGATGGCATCACAGACTCGATGGACGTGAGTCTGAGTGAACTCCGGGAGTTGGTGATTGACAGGGAGTCCTGGCGTGCTGCAGTTCATGGGGTAGCAAAGAGTCAGACACGACTGACCGACTGAACTGAAGCCAAACAAGGCCACTGCCCTCGCAGGGCTCACAGTTGTGGTGGGGAGGCTGAGGAGATGGAATGACCCTTCACATCAGGCTCTGATGGGAAGGCCCTGGGGGCCGTGGATACATTGAGAAAGGGTCCCAGCCCAGAGAGGTCTGCTGTAGGGCTATTTTTCAGATCTCCTTTGGCAGAAAGTGAAGAGGAACTAAAAAGCCTCTTGATGAAAGTGAAAGTGGAGAGTGAAAAAGTTGGCATAAAGCTCAACATTCAGAAAACGAAGATCATGGCATCCAGTCACATCACTTCATGGGAAATAGATGGGGAGACAGTGGAAACAGTGTCAGACTTTATGTTTTTGGGCTCCAAAATCACTGCAGATGGTGATTGCAGCCATGAAATTAAAAGACACTCCTTGGAAGAAAAGTTATGAACAACCTAGATAGCATATTAAAAAGCAGAGGCATTACTTTGCCGACTAAGGTCTGTCTAGTCAAGGCTATGGTTTTTCCTATGGTCATGTATGGATGTGAGAGTTGGACTGTGAAGAAGGCTGAGCACCGAAGAATAGATGGTTCTGAACTGTGGTATTGGAGAAGAATCTTGAGAGTCCCTTGGACTGCAAGGAGATGCAACCAGTCCATTCTGAAGGAGATCAGCCCTGGGATTTCTTTGGAAGGAATGATGCTAAAGCCGAAACTCCAGTACTTTGGCCACCTCATGAGAAGAGTTGACTCATTGGAAAAGACTCTGATGCTGGGAGGGATTGGGGGCAGGAGGAGAAGGGGATGACAGAGGATGAGATGGCTGGATGGCATCACCAAGTCAATGGACATGAGTTTGAGTAAACTTCAGGAGTTGGTGATGGACAGGGAGGTCTGGCGTGTTGCAGTTCGTGGGATGGCAGAGAGCCGGACACGACTGAGCGACTGAACCGAACTGAACCACAAGCTAAGGAACGCCTTGGGCCCTCAGGGGCTGGCAGAGAAAAGGAATGGTTCTTCCCAGGAGCCCTCGGGGTGGGAGGCGGGGAGCTCGGTCCTGCCTTCACCTTGATCTCAGACTCCTGGCCTCCAGAGCTGTGAGATCATACGTGTCTGTTGTTTTAAGCCTCCGTCTCTGTGGTAACTCATTGTGGCAGCCACAGGGAACTAACACAGGAGTTTCAGGCAGAGCACAGATTAGAAGAAGCCTGGAAAATAAGAGAGTGTGATGAGGCAGAAAGTGTAGCTGGAGTGAGGAGGGCAAGGGCTGGAGGTCAGAGAGCTAGGGCTACACGCGGGTGAGGGCCCCATCAGCCATGTCGGGGTCCCTGGAGGAACAGAGTGTGGGATGAGGCAATGGGGATGACCTGAAGGAGCCTCATGGCTCCAAGCATGCCCTCCTGACTTGCAAGGGGAAGACCAAGCATCTGGACAGTGTCCAGAGGAGAAAAATAAGGTCACCAAGGACCCTAGAAGTGAGGTCCCTAGAGAACATTTCAGGGGCCTGGACTCTTCTTTCAAGTTAAGAGAAGACACAGGGGTGTGGCCCACTGTCTTCAACCCTCTGTAGAGCCACGTGGGTATCAGAGGGAACCGATGTGTCCACTCTGACCCCTCGGGGACAGGATGGGGTGATGTGTCGGAGGCAGACTTCAGGTCCCCGTCAGGACTCAGTGGCTGACAATCTCAGGGGATGCTGCGGTCTGTGCCTGGGGAGCAGGGAAGTGAGGGAGATGGACAGGGCTTTATAAGGATGAACTGTCAAGTGACCTTAATGGGTCAGTGTGACCAGGTGCTTCATAAAAGGGAGTGGTGGGGCCTGTGGTAAACTGCAAATGGAGCAAAGGACACTCAGCTCCAGCTCATCACTGCTATGTGAGAATGTAGATTCAGTGCTGAATAACCTTCCAAGCCATAAACCTAGGCTTAAATGCAATCTATTAATTAGTACTTGCTGGAAGCTGATTCAAAATTGGTCACATAAACCAACTGTGTAGGTCACAGTGAGCCTGCGATTTATTGCTTTAGGCTCTCTTATCTCCATCAACTCTCAGTATATAGATAAGGGAGCTGATGCCCAAAGAGACCCATAGGCTTCACAGTGAGTGCAGAACCAGGATTAGCACCCAGGCTTCCTGATGCACCATCTATAGCACTTACCAGCAGGCCTTGACTCTCTGCCTTTTATCTTAGGGGTGTTTGGTTGAGGGACAGCTCAGAGACAGCTCAGCAAGGGGAGAACTCCCCAGGATGGGGTCATGAGTCACATACAGCCCAGCTAGGCTGCCCTCTCAACCTTGGACAAAGAGCTTCCTCTTTCTGAACTTCAGGGGCTTCCTCATCACAGTGAGGAGACTAGATGGTGAAGTCCCTTCCTTCTCTGACTTTCTAGGACTCTAGGAACCCCTGAAATAGGAACGGACCCACACTCAAAGCCAGGCCTCTCCCTGCTCCCGTTACCTCAGCTGTGGGTCCAACACCACAGTCTGAGGGACTACCCACACCCCCCACCCACCTCCAAACTCCCACCTCCGTCTGTGAAGGAGGCTGCTGTTAGGAACAGTCTTGAGGTCATCACTGGAAAGGTGTTAACAGACTGCAGGAGATCACCGTGAATGATGTGTAGAAACTCAGAGGCCAGACAGAATCCAGATTTCTGGCATTTTTCCCTCTGTTCTGTTCTCCTTGCCCCCAAGGACAGACTCCCTCCCCCAGGTTTCAACAACCCCCTTCTGGTTTCACATTTGAATCACAGCACAGCAGAGCTTGAGGACTCAGACCTGATGGATCTAAACCTTGTCTCTTAGGAGAAACTGCAGCTCAGGGAGGGTAGGGGCCCGGTCACTCAGAGAACGGGTGTCGGAGCTGGGCTGGACCATGCTCTTGACTCCACTGTTGACCACCTGCTGCTCTCTTGTCCTAACTCTGAGCATCCAAGTGCCCTTAATCATCTTGAGCTTCTGAAAGGCTAAGAAACTAGGATTTTAAGTCAGGCTGTCCTGACATCAACTCATCTTTCTGGCTGTACCAGATACTTATTTTCCTGGACCTTGATTTGCACATCTGTAAGGCGAGGGTGTTGACACTCTCTGCACTAGAGTTTTATCATGGTACAAATAGAGTACTTAATATGTGCAAAGCTCACAGGACTAGCAGGTCTGGCACCCAGTAGGTGCTCAATATCAAGTACATACAAGACGCTTCTTTAGTACCACTGCACCAGGACCATGAAAGAGAAGCCTAATTGGCTGATTGTCTTGCCGCCCTCTGTAACATGGCCACAAGTCTCTGAGCATCTTTTAGGATCTCTTTGGACATGAAGTGGCAAATCTGGAGTCATTCCCCAAATATTTAACAGAAGGAATGCCTCCTCCTGTCCCCCATTTTTTTTTCCTTCTGTCATTCCTTGAAAGTGAACGTGTTAGTCACTCAGTTGTGTCCAACTCTTTGCGACCCCATGGACTGTAGCCTGCCAGGCTCCTCTGTCCCTAGAATGCTCCAGGCAAGAATACTGGAGTGGGTAGCCATCCCCTTCTCCAAGGGTGCTTCCTGACCCTGGGATCGAACCTGAGTCTTCCACATTGCAGGCAGATTCCTTACTGTCTGAGCAACCAGAGAATTCTTCCTTGAGTCCATGTCTAGTGTAGTTCTCACGATCGCAGAGCTAACATTGCCAGCAATCCAAGAGTAGAACAGATTTGAGAAACCGCGTTTAGATGTCAATGCATCCCTAACATATGACGGAACTAAGCAGGCGCTCAATTTAGAAATCAACAAAGGTCAGGAATAGACGCAGGTTGAATGGATAGAGTCAGACTTTCAATTAAACATCTGTCACTATTAGCCAAGGACATTCATGACAATGCCCTGGCCCCTGCCTACCAATCAATAGTGTCATTGACCATTTATTAAGCTCTCACTGCTGCTATGCATTGTGCCAACATCTTCATGCCCACTAATGCTCTAACTTTTCACAATGTGGTAACTCCTAAGGTAGGTCCTACATAATAGGTGCTATGAAAGCGAAGTCGCCCAGTTGTGTCCGACTCTTTGCGACCCAATGGTCTGTGGCCTACCAGGCTCCTCAGTCCATGGGATTTTCCAGGCATGGACTGAGGAGCCTGGTACTTTTTTATATATAAGTAAACTAAGACAGAAGGACTAAATGACTTGTTCAAGGTCTCCCTTATTAGTAAATGGCAGAACCATGAGTCTAACACAAGATATCTAGCTCTAGACTCCACCTGTGGATATTCTTATGTGTTCCTCTCATAGCCAGTGGTGCAGCTGAACCTCGAAAACATATGGCCTAGACCGAAACAGCTTTGCCCAGTGTTACAGAATCAAACTTGTAAGAAGCTAATTATCCTGGCATAGAGGGTGATTTGCCTCATCATCACGTTTTGAGGAGGCTGTGGTCTCTAATAGCCAGCGTACCTGGGGGAGGTGCATTTGAGCTGGCTCTGGAAGAACAGATTGCAGTGACCATTTAGAATTAGGGCTGTTATTGCATCCCCAGCTGAGGGAAGACAAGAAGGTGAGAAATCAGAGGGACACGTGGGGTAGGGAACAGCAGAAAGGTGAGGATAGTTGAGATCCATAGTGTAAATGGGTAGAAAGGCAGGACTTGCGAGGCTTTGTAATGCAGACCAAGGAGCCATTGATTTGTTTTGAGCAGTTATGCTATTGCTGAGTCGCTTCAGTCGTGTCCGACTCTGTGTGACCCCATGGACGGCAGCCCACCAGGCTCCCCCATCCCTGGGATTCTCCAGGCAAGAACACTGGAGTGGGTTGCCATTTCCTTCTCCAATGCATGAAAGCGAAAGGTGAAAGCGAAGTCACTCAGTCATGTCCGACTTAGCGACCCCATGGACTGCAGGCTCCTCCATCCATGGGATTTTCCAGGCAAGAGTACTGGAGCGGGGTGCCATTGCCTTCTCCTGAGCAGTCTTGAGGAGCCCACATTTGCATTTTAGAATGACCTCTATGGAGTATGGGTTACAGTAGGGCTTCCCAGGTGGCTCAGCAGTAAAAAACCTGCCTGGAATGCAGGAGACATGGGTTCAGTCCCTGGGTTGGGAAGATCCCCTGGAGAAAGAAATAGCAACCCACTCCAGTACTCTTGCCTGAGAAATCCGAAGGACAGAGAAACCTGGCGGGCAACAGTCCATAGGGTTGCAAAAGAGGCAGGTATGACTTAGTGTCTAAACAACAAGAAGGGAGACTTCGGGGCTGTTGTAACAGTCCTGGTAAGAGATACTGAATCTGTGATTAGAACAGCAGAAAGAGAGGGATTCAGAGAGTAGGACGAGGCGGGATGGTTATGGTTACGGTTTTGTTTTGTTTTTTTTTTGGCATGGGGGGAATCTATCAAATGACAAACAGTAAGCCTCATTGAGAAGACAGCCCAGCACGGGATTTGAAATGTTAAGATCTGAGTTCAAATCCTGACTCTACCATCTTGCCTTTGGGAAGGGTAGCCTATGAAAAAATGCTTAAGTTTTGAGACCAAGCCTTTTCCTGTATCCAAAAAGTGGTAGTAATATATTCAACCTCAAAATGTGCAAATGGAATTAAAAATATATGTATTCTACATGTGAGTTTCTGACACCTCATAGTCTCTCTATGCCCGTCAGTTTTCTCCCAGTCTTTCCATCTGCTTCAGTCCTATTGCAGGAAACATTCATATTCATTCTCTCCCTCACTCCACCTCCTGACTGCCCGACTTCCCTCTCTCTGTCCCTCTTTCCCCAGGATGCCAGAAATGAAATAACATTCTTTGCGTGTTTGTTCTAAAACTTCTGGCCGCCTTCCCGCAGACCCCAGGCTGGGTCAGGACTCATTTGCATTAGCATGTGTGAGGCCAGCTTGAAGGGGAAGGAGAGGCCTTGTTTTCAGGGAGTTTCATCAGGCGCTCCTGCCAGAAAAAGGAGAAGTTACTATGTCTTTCTGGGAAACATTCACAAACTCAAACAAGCAAGGAAGGCCTGGGGAGCTGTCTTTTTTTTTTTTGGCATGGGGGGAATCTATCAAATGACAAACAGTAAGCCTCATTGAGAAGACAGCCCAGCACGGGATTTGAAATGTTAAGATCTGAGTTCAAATCCTGACTCTACCATCTTGCCTTTGGGAAGGGTAGCCTATGAAAAAATGCTTAAGTTTTGAGACCAAGCCTTTTCCTGTATCCAAAAAGTGGTAGTAATATATTCAACCTCAAAATGTGCAAATGGAATTAAAAATATATGTATTCTACATGTGAGTTTCTGACACCTCATAGTCTCTCTATGCCCGTCAGTTTTCTCCCAGTCTTTCCATCTGCTTCAGTCCTATTGCAGGAAACATTCATATTCATTCTCTCCCTCACTCCACCTCCTGACTGCCCGACTTCCCTCTCTCTGTCCCTCTTTCCCCAGGATGCCAGAAATGAAATAACATTCTTTGCGTGTTTGTTCTAAAACTTCTGGCCGCCTTCCCGCAGACCCCAGGCTGGGTCAGGACTCATTTGCATTAGCATGTGTGAGGCCAGCTTGAAGGGGAAGGAGAGGCCTTGTTTTCAGGGAGTTTCATCAGGCGCTCCTGCCAGAAAAAGGAGAAGTTACTATGTCTTTCTGGGAAACATTCACAAACTCAAACAAGCAAGGAAGGCCTGGGGAGCTGTCTGACTTGTGAAGAGGTTGGTGGGTGGGTAAGCTGCCTGCCAGACTCCCAAAACTATATCCAGCTCCTCTCATCCTTATCACAGGCCTGCCCCCTAGAAATCTCTCCTTCAACATGTGTAATAACTTAAGACCATAAATAGACCTTTCTTAATCCTATCTATGGCCTGTAACAGGGAGAGTGGGGAGAGAGAGTGCACAGGGGCAAGGAAGACACGCAGAAGCTACAGGATAAATAAACAGCAATCTTGCTGGCTTCTAGATGGATATTAAACCCACAAAACCATCTTTAAAATAAGCAGTGGTAATCCCTGGAGCTTTTTATTTGTTCTTGCTTTCCTCCTGTGTATTTTTAAAATAATGCCATGTCATGGAGTTACACTTTCTCCCAGGAATCTCAGTAACTGTGTCCAAAGCCAGATAACCAGCTGCAAGCCAAAGGAAGCTCTTTGCAGTGGTCTCGAGTGCCACTGGCACCGTGACACAGGCTACTCTAGAGGCAAGGGTTATACCATTTAGAGAGCAGCGAACTGAGTCCCGGGTATTTTATTGGGTAACTTCCCATAATTCCCCACTATTTCTCTCAGCTGCTAGCCTGGATATGTCTTCTCCAGGCAAGACTTTTGCTTCGTCCTTTATAATACTATTCATGTAAACACTTGAGGGAAAATAAAAGCATCAATGATACATATGTTTTGTACTTAGAGTGCATTCAATACACTTACAAATTAACTTATCCAATCTTCTCAGTAACCCAGTGAGGATAGTGGTTTATGATTCCCATTGAATTGATGAGAAAACCAAAGCCCAGAGAAGTTAAGAAATTTGCTTAAACTCACACACCAGTCAAGAGCCAGGATTTAAATTCAGACAGGCTGGCTCCAGAGCTCAAGCTCCTAATCATTAACTAGCCCAGCCTCCCCAGAAGCATTTAATGAGCCAATACACTCCAGATCTTGTGCTCTGACCCATCACGGGGCCTTGGCGTAAGCTGCACCGCTTATTCAGTTCTCAGCCTAAGTGTTGCTTCCTTGGAATGGCCTCCCCAGAACCCGTAATCTAAATGAGATTCCCCATCCCTTTCCTTTATTACTGCTGTTAAACTTTTCAGTGACATATTTATGTGTGCTAATGTGTGCCCCCGATTAGACTTGATAGTCTATGAAAGTAAAGATGGCATCTCAGAGCCCATGTTCTGAACCTTTGCAGTGTATTCCCTTCTGTGAAGCCCTATATGGACAGGAAGAGGAATGAAGCACAATCTCTGCCCTAAAGAGCTCTGGGAGGAGCCAGATGTATACACAAACCACCATGCCACAGGCCAATTAAAACTGGTGAAGTGGTTCTGCAATGCCGTACAAGTGATGATCCATGGGGAAACAGATGGAGAGAACAAGGAATTTTTTTGACAACCAGGAATGGCCTCCTGCAGCCTTTCTTCACCGATGCTTGCTTACTTTCTGAGGGTATGCTCAAATGTGGCATCCTCACTCAGCATGGTGTTTGTTCATTCCATGTGCTTTTGAGTATCTGCTTCTCTGTAGGGCTTGGCACTGCATCCCAGAGCCCAGAGAGTCAGTGCAATCACCGCTCCTGCCATGAAGCTCATGATGAAATGTGGCCCTTGATAAGCCCATGAGAGCTCAGAGGGGAGAATGCCTCCTACTCCAGTGAAAGCTGGCCAGAAAGGGTGACATTTTAGTTGAGTGTTAAAGGATGAACAGGATCACTTAGGTAAAGACAGAGGACAGAAGGGACAATAAATGGCTTTCCAGGGAGAGGAAGTCATATGTAACTGAAGATCATGGTAATATACCGGTTTACTACTCAAGTCACTATGAGGCAATGGGGCAAATTTGGGTAATGAAGCTGAAGAGGTTGATAAGGCTCAAATCTCAAAAGGATGCTATTGCCCAGCTAAGTAGTATGGGCTTTATCTTTAGAGAAAGCAGAGCTGTTAAGGGTTTGGCGCTGCTCAGCAGACATTGTCAGATTTGCATTTTAGGGGGATCCCTTTGGCTAATATACTGGCAGTAGGTAGTGGTGGGGCCTGTGGTAAACTGCAAATGGAGCAAAGGACACTCAGCTCCAGCTCATCACTGCTATGTGAGAATGTAGATTCAGTGCTGAATAACCTTCCAAGCCATAAACCTAGGCTTAAATGCAATCTATTAATTAGTACTTGCTGGAAGCTGATTCAAAATTGGTCACATAAACCAACTGTGTAGGTCACAGTGAGCCTGCGATTTATTGCTTTAGGCTCTCTTATCTCCATCAACTCTCAGTATATAGATAAGGGAGCTGATGCCCAAAGAGACCCATAGGCTTCACAGTGAGTGCAGAACCAGGATTAGCACACAGGCTTCCTGATGCACCATCTATAGCACTTACCAGCAGGCCTTGACTCTCTGCCTTTTATCTTAGGGGTGTTTGGTTGAGGGACAGCTCAGAGACAGCTCAGCAAGGGGAGAACTCCCCAGGATGGGGTCATGAGTCACATACAGCCCAGCTAGGCTGCCCTCTCAACCTTGGACAAAGAGCTTCCTCTTTCTGAACTTCAGGGGCTTCCTCATCACAGTGAGGAGACTAGATGGTGAAGTCCCTTCCTTCTCTGACTTTCTAGGACTCTAGGAACCCCTGAAATAGGAACGGACCCACACTCAAAGCCAGGCCTCTCCCTGCTCCCGTTACCTCAGCTGTGGGTCCAACACCACAGTCTGAGGGACTACCCACACCCCCCACCCACCTCCAAACTCCCACCTCCGTCTGTGAAGGAGGCTGCTGTTAGGAACAGTCTTGAGGTCATCACTGGAAAGGTGTTAACAGACTGCAGGAGATCACCGTGAATGATGTGTAGAAACTCAGAGGCCAGACAGAATCCAGATTTCTGGCATTTTTCCCTCTGTTCTGTTCTCCTTGCCCCCAAGGACAGACTCCCTCCCCCAGGTTTCAACAACCCCCTTCTGGTTTCACATTTGAATCACAGCACAGCAGAGCTTGAGGACTCAGACCTGATGGATCTAAACCTTGTCTCTTAGGAGAAACTGCAGCTCAGGGAGGGTAGGGGCCCGGTCACTCAGAGAACGGGTGTCGGAGCTGGGCTGGACCATGCTCTTGACTCCACTGTTGACCACCTGCTGCTCTCTTGTCCTAACTCTGAGCATCCAAGTGCCCTTAATCATCTTGAGCTTCTGAAAGGCTAAGAAACTAGGATTTTAAGTCAGGCTGTCCTGACGTCAACTCAGATCTTTCTGGCTGTACCAGATACTTATTTTCCTGGACCTTGATTTGCACGTCTGTAAGGCGAGGGTGTTGACACTCTCTGCACTAGAGTTTTATCATGGTACAAATAGAGTACTTAATGTGTGCAAAGCTCACAGGACTAGCAGGTCTGGCACCCAGTAGGTGCTCAATATCAAGTACATACAAGACGCTTCTTTAGTAGGACTGCACCAGGACCATGAAAGAGAAGCCTAATTGGCTGATTGTCTTGCCGCCCTCTGTAACATGGCCACAAGTCTCTGAGCATCTTTTAGGATCTCTTTGGACATGAAGTGGCAAATCTGGAGTCATTCCCCAAATATTTAACAGAAGGAATGCCTCCTCCTGTCCCCCATTTTTTTTTCCTTCTGTCATTCCTTGAAAGTGAACGTGTTAGTCACTCAGTTGTGTCCAACTCTTTGCGACCCCATGGACTGTAGCCTGCCAGGCTCCTCTGTCCCTAGAATGCTCCAGGCAAGAATACTGGAGTGGGTAGCCATCCCCTTCTCCAAGGGTGCTTCCTGACCCTGGGATCGAACCTGAGTCTTCCACATTGCAGGCAGATTCCTTACCGTCTGAGCAACCAGAGAATTCTTCCTTGAGTCCATGTCTAGTGTAGTTCTCACGATCGCAGAGCTAACATTGCCAGCAATCCAAGAGTAGAACAGATTTGAGAAACCGCGTTTAGATGTCAATGCATCCCTAACATATGACGGAACTAAGCAGGCGCTCAATTTAGAAATCAACAAAGGTCAGGAATAGACGCAGGTTGAATGGATAGAGTCAGACTTTCAATTAAACATCTGTCACTATTAGCCAAGGACATTCATGACAATGCCCTGGCCCCTGCCTACCAATCAATAGTGTCATTGACCATTTATTAAGCTCTCACTGCTGCTATGCATTGTGCCAACATCTTCATGCCCACTAATGCTCTAACTTTTCACAATGTGGTAACTCCTAAGGTAGGTCCTACATAATAGGTGCTATGAAAGCGAAGTCGCCCAGTTGTGTCCGACTCTTTGCGACCCAATGGTCTGTGGCCTACCAGGCTCCTCAGTCCATGGGATTTTCCAGGCATGGACTGAGGAGCCTGGTACTTTTTTATATATAAGTAAACTAAGACAGAAGGACTAAATGACTTGTTCAAGGTCTCCCTTATTAGTAAATGGCAGAACCATGAGTCTAACACAAGATATCTAGCTCTAGACTCCACCTGTGGATATTCTTATGTGTTCCTCTCATAGCCAGTGGTGCAGCTGAACCTCGAAAACATATGGCCTAGACCGAAACAGCTTTGCCCAGTGTTACAGAATCAAACTTGTAAGAAGCTAATTATCCTGGCATAGAGGGTGATTTGCCTCATCATCACGTTTTGAGGAGGCTGTGGTCTCTAATAGCCAGCGTACCTGGGGGAGGTGCATTTGAGCTGGCTCTGGAAGAACAGATTGCAGTGACCATTTAGAATTAGGGCTGTTATTGCATCCCCAGCTGAGGGAAGACAAGAAGGTGAGAAATCAGAGGGACACGTGGGGTAGGGAACAGCAGAAAGGTGAGGATAGTTGAGATCCATAGTGTAAATGGGTAGAAAGGCAGGACTTGCGAGGCTTTGTAATGCAGACCAAGGAGCCATTGATTTGTTTTGAGCAGTTATGCTATTGCTGAGTCGCTTCAGTCGTGTCCGACTCTGTGTGACCCCATGGACGGCAGCCCACCAGGCTCCCCCATCCCTGGGATTCTCCAGGCAAGAACACTGGAGTGGGTTGCCATTTCCTTCTCCAATGCATGAAAGCGAAAGGTGAAAGCGAAGTCACTCAGTCATGTCCGACTTAGCGACCCCATGGACTGCAGGCTCCTCCATCCATGGGATTTTCCAGGCAAGAGTACTGGAGCGGGGTGCCATTGCCTTCTCCTGAGCAGTCTTGAGGAGCCCACATTTGCATTTTAGAATGACCTCTATGGAGTATGGGTTACAGTAGGGCTTCCCAGGTGGCTCAGCAGTAAAAAACCTGCCTGGAATGCAGGAGACATGGGTTCAGTCCCTGGGTTGGGAAGATCCCCTGGAGAAAGAAATAGCAACCCACTCCAGTACTCTTGCCTGAGAAATCCGAAGGACAGAGAAACCTGGCGGGCAACAGTCCATAGGGTTGCAAAAGAGGCAGGTATGACTTAGTGTCTAAACAACAAGAAGGGAGACTTCGGGGCTGTTGTAACAGTCCTGGTAAGAGATACTGAATCTCTGATTAGAACAGCAGAAAGAGAGGGATTCAGAGAGTAGGACGAGGCGGGATGGTTATGGTTACGGTTTTGTTTTGTTTTTTTTTTGGCATGGGGGGAATCTATCAAATGACAAACAGTAAGCCTCATTGAGAAGACAGCCCAGCACGGGATTTGAAATGTTAAGATCTGAGTTCAAATCCTGACTCTACCATCTTGCCTTTGGGAAGGGTAGCCTATGAAAAAATGCTTAAGTTTTGAGACCAAGCCTTTTCCTGTATCCAAAAAGTGGTAGTAATATATTCAACCTCAAAATGTGCAAATGGAATTAAAAATATATGTATTCTACATGTGAGTTTCTGACACCTCATAGTCTCTCTATGCCCGTCAGTTTTCTCCCAGTCTTTCCATCTGCTTCAGTCCTATTGCAGGAAACATTCATATTCATTCTCTCCCTCACTCCACCTCCTGACTGCCCGACTTCCCTCTCTCTGTCCCTCTTTCCCCAGGATGCCAGAAATGAAATAACATTCTTTGCGTGTTTGTTCTAAAACTTCTGGCCGCCTTCCCGCAGACCCCAGGCTGGGTCAGGACTCATTTGCATTAGCATGTGTGAGGCCAGCTTGAAGGGGAAGGAGAGGCCTTGTTTTCAGGGAGTTTCATCAGGCGCTCCTGCCAGAAAAAGGAGAAGTTACTATGTCTTTCTGGGAAACATTCACAAACTCAAACAAGCAAGGAAGGCCTGGGGAGCTGTCTCACTTGTGAAGAGGTTGGTGGGTGGGTAAGCTGCCTGCCAGACTCCCAAAACTATATCCAGCTCCTCTCATCCTTATCACAGGCCTGCCCCCTAGAAATCTCTCCTTCAACATGTGTAATAACTTAAGACCATAAATAGACCTTTCTTAATCCTATCTATGGCCTGTAACAGGGAGAGTGGGGAGAGAGAGTGCACAGGGGCAAGGAAGACACGCAGAAGCTACAGGATAAATAAACAGCAATCTTGCTGGCTTCTAGATGGATATTAAACCCACAAAACCATCTTTAAAATAAGCAGTGGTAATCCCTGGAGCTTTTTATTTGTTCTTGCTTTCCTCCTGTGTATTTTTAAAATAATGCCATGTCATGGAGTTACACTTTCTCCCAGGAATCTCAGTAACTGTGTCCAAAGCCAGATAACCAGCTGCAAGCCAAAGGAAGCTCTTTGCAGTGGTCTCGAGTGCCACTGGCACCGTGACACAGGCTACTCTAGAGGCAAGGGTTATACCATTTAGAGAGCAGCGAACTGAGTCCCGGGTATTTTATTGGGTAACTTCCCATAATTCCCCACTATTTCTCTCAGCTGCTAGCCTGGATATGTCTTCTCCAGGCAAGACTTTTGCTTCGTCCTTTATAATACTATTCATGTAAACACTTGAGGGAAAATAAAAGCATCAATGATACATATGTTTTGTACTTAGAGTGCATTCAATACACTTACAAATTAACTTATCCAATCTTCTCAGTAACCCAGTGAGGATAGTGGTTTATGATTCCCATTGAATTGATGAGAAAACCAAAGCCCAGAGAAGTTAAGAAATTTGCTTAAACTCACACACCAGTCAAGAGCCAGGATTTAAATTCAGACAGGCTGGCTCCAGAGCTCAAGCTCCTAATCATTAACTAGCCCAGCCTCCCCAGAAGCATTTAATGAGCCAATACACTCCAGATCTTGTGCTCTGACCCATCACGGGGCCTTGGCGTAAGCTGCACCGCTTATTCAGTTCTCAGCCTAAGTGTTGCTTCCTTGGAATGGCCTCCCCAGAACCCGTAATCTAAATGAGATTCCCCATCCCTTTCCTTTATTACTGCTGTTAAACTTTTCAGTGACATATTTATGTGTGCTAATGTGTGCCCCCGATTAGACTTGATAGTCTATGAAAGTAAAGATGGCATCTCAGAGCCCATGTTCTGAACCTTTGCAGTGTATTCCCTTCTGTGAAGCCCTATATGGACAGGAAGAGGAATGAAGCACAATCTCTGCCCTAAAGAGCTCTGGGAGGAGCCAGATGTATACACAAACCACCATGCCACAGGCCAATTAAAACCGGTGAAGTGGTTCTGCAATGCCGTACAAGTGATGATCCATGGGGAAACAGATGGAGAGAACAAGGAATTTTTTTGACAACCAGGAATGGCCTCCTGCAGCCTTTCTTCACCGATGCTTGCTTACTTTCTGAGGGTATGCTCAAATGTGGCATCCTCACTCAGCATGGTGTTTGTTCATTCCATGTGCTTTTGAGTATCTGCTTCTCTGTAGGGCTTGGCACTGCATCCCAGAGCCCAGAGAGTCAGTGCAATCACCGCTCCTGCCATGAAGCTCATGATGAAATGTGGCCCTTGATAAGCCCATGAGAGCTCAGAGGGGAGAATGCCTCCTACTCCAGTGAAAGCTGGCCAGAAAGGGTGACATTTTAGTTGAGTGTTAAAGGATGAGCAGGATCACTTAGGTAAAGACAGAGGACAGAAGGGACAATAAATGGCTTTCCAGGGAGAGGAAGTCATATGTAACTGAAGATCATGGTAATATACCGGTTTACTACTCAAGTCACTATGAGGCAATGGGGCAAATTTGGGTAATGAAGCTGAAGAGGTTGATAAGGCTCAAATCTCAAAAGGATGCTATTGCCCAGCTAAGTAGTATGGGCTTTATCTTTAGAGAAAGCAGAGCTGTTAAGGGTTTGGCGCTGCTCAGCAGACATTGTCAGATTTGCATTTTAGGGGGATCCCTTTGGCTAATATACTGGCAGTAGGATGGAGGTGAAAGAGAACGGTTGGCAACAAATAAGGAAACTGTTCCCAAGGCCTGGATGAGAAGCAGTGACATCTGGTATAGACCAGAATTGGAAGAAAGGAAGGTGGTTGAAATTTATAGTCTCAGATGAATGGACCAGAGAGGGCGAGAGGTGAGACAGAGACAGCTCCCCAGCATGCACCAATTTATCCTACCTGATGTTCATCAGTGAAGACTTGACTCTAGACTCTTGCTTTTGGGGCTAGCCTAAGATAGAAAGCATCTTCTAAGCACCTACTATGGACTATGACTGTCCTCTGGAAGATAAAAAAAAAAGGAAGCTAAGCAAGTCAGTGTAAGTTGGCAACAACCCCCGTTATTCTGTTTCTGGTTTTTAAGAGTACTTGGCCCTTGTCTGCTTCTGAAATAGCAAGCAATTCTCTGGTGCCACTACCATGTGAGAAACTGATGGGGTTAAAAGAAGAATGAGATGTGGTTCCTTTCTCCCAGAGAGGACTCATGCCAGGGGGCTGACTGCAGGCAAAGGATAGATGAAGATGGTGATTTCCTGGCTTCATGTCCTAGGTATCATGTTGGCTAAAAAGCTGGTTCGGGTTTTTCCATCAGCTGTTAAAGGGTATGTGAGATGGTATGGAAAAACCCAAACCAACTTTTTTTGCCAACCCAGTACTAAAAGACACTTAGAGGAAAAAGTGATTAGTGCCACCTGAACAGGTGTAGATCTTTCCTGGAGCCTGGAAACGTGGTCCTGAGCCAGGTAGAGAGCGATCTGACCCAAGATGCACGCCCAGGCAGCGGTTGTGCAGAGCTAAGCACGGGGTAGTCCTCCTCGGGGACAAGAGCCTACTACGGTCCTATTGACGATGATGGCTGAGCGTGTAGAAATGCCCCAGATATAGCTTAATCGGTAAAGAATCTACCTGCCATTCAGGAGACCCAGGGTTCGATGCCTGGGTTGGGAAGATCCCCTGGAGAAGGACATGGCAACCCACTCCAGTATTCTTGCCTGGAGAATCCCATGGAGAGGGGAGCCTGGTGGGCTACAGTCCACGGGCCCGCAAGAGTCAGACATGACTGAGCAACTAAACCACCACCCCTCTGTTAGGCATGTTTAATCGTCACAATAACTTTCTACAAGATGTTGCAGAAGATATGGTGAGAATCTGAACTCTTGGATACAAGTAACAGAAACTCAAATCAAAATTGCTTATGGACAAACAATGGAACTTACTCACTTCCATCCACTGGGAGGTTCAACGGGTATGCTAGCTGTAGCTGCAGAGATATCCAGGAGCTCAGGTGATGTGACATGATGTCTGCATCTCGGCCCCAGCCTCTGTGTGCTGGCTGCATTCTCAGGTGGGTTTTCCTTATGGAGGGCCTGAGATGGACCCCAGCAGCTACAGGCTTTGGTGGTTCTTCATGCCTGTGATCTCAGAGAAAGAGAGACATGTCCCTTTCCTACCGATTCTATCAGCCCCCAGGAACGCATTCTAGTTGCCATGTCTGGGAACTGTCTATTGTGGGAGGTAGGGATGTGAAATGGATAGTCCCGCCCAAGTCGTAATAAAAGATGGAGAAATTGTTAAGTGGATACAGGCACTGTGCTTCTGGGAAAAAAACAATAGAAAAAGGAATAAGAAAGACTGGGTAAAGGAAGCAAATGAAACTGAAAGCAACGACAGCTGTCCTTAGAGTTTTATCATCGCCATTATACAGATGAGAAAATAGAAGCTCACGATGGCGAAGCATAGGGCAGAGTCTATAACTAGGTCTTTTTTTTTTTTAATTGGGATATATGGACCTTAAAACTATCACACAGAGAGAAGTTATAAAGAGGAATGACTATGTCTTTCTGATGCCACGACACTGGGTCCTTCCTGCCTCTCTTGCTGCTGAGTGTTCTGTCTGAGGAAGGCAAACAGTTCTTAGGTGCAACAACCAAACTCAGCAAACGAGGCCAGGCCAGGAGTGTCCCCAGAGAATGGCCTGGTGTGACTGTGAAGCAGGCGCTCTGGGGAACTGCCTAGAAGCCCCAGCCTCACATCCAGGCTGCAGGCAACATAGGTTGAGCCAATGGCATCAAGGCTCATAGTCAGAGAGTGCAGAGGCGTGGAGGTAAGGAGACTGGCCGAGAAACTGGAGGTCAGGAGTCTCCTGGTGCCGTCTTCGTCCTTGGACCAGTCCAGACCCCAGAGGTTTCTCTGTCAAACAGAACAGCTTTATCTTCAAAGCCGCGGTGAATGCGGCACGGGAGCCCTCACCCAGTTCCATTGCCCTGCCACCCCTGCCTGGCCTGGATTCAGAGGCCCCACTCCGCCCTCCCGGCAGACATCAAATTCTCTGAATGTAAAGTGTGGGCAGTAAAGCCTGCTTTGTCTTGCTCTCAAGGTTACTTGTGTAATAAGTTTGCAAAGTGTAAATTGATAGGTGTCAGGAAAGCATTCACTTGTTTACTTTAATCATGAAAACGAAAATGCAGAGAGTATGGAGACAGTACAGTAAGCCTCCATGTGCCCGCCATGCAGGGTTAATACATGTCAGGCCTCTGTCACATTGGTTTCAGAGCTCTTTTCTCCTGAAAGAAATTAATGATACACTTGAAGATTACTTTGCCTCCCTATCACCAGTCTTATCGTCTTCCCTCCTAAGATGTAACCGCTGTCCTAAATTTGTATCAGTGTAGTCTGAAGAGCAGAGTGAGTTTGTGGTTATTTGTTTTGCTTTTTAAGAAATGTGTGTATTTTTTAGTTGGAGGATAATTGCTGTACAATATTGTGTTGGTTTCTGCCATATGGCAGCATGAATCAGCCATAGGTGTACATATGTCCCCGCCCTCTTGAACCTCCCTCCCACCTCCCTCCTCACCCTGCCCTTCTAGGTTGTTTGGCTTTTTGATTTCCACCAGCATTCCTCATTTCATATGTTAGAAAACTGAAACTGCGGCTTCCTCCAACTGACATTGTGGAGTTATTGTTATTATTTATTATTAACTTAATTTCTGTAACAACCATAGTCACAGAAAGTTCCACTGTGTTTTATCTCCTTTGGAAAACTTTTTTCCCCCTCTTTTTATGTCATACCTGAAAGAAAATAAATAAGTATCTTTAAAATGTATTCTTCTAATCTCGTGCTTACGCAAAGCCTTACGTCTCTGAGAGCTTGTCCAGCCGTGGCGAGGTCTTATCAGGGCCGGATGCCCCAACCATGCCCAGCCAGCCTGTTCCCTTATTCTGGTGGCTCAAGGTTTCTAAGGCCGATGTGTCCAGTCGACCAGAGAGGCTTATCTTCATGGGGCAAAGGGAGCCGGATGGCGGTTGGGGCTCTGAGATATTAGACGAAGGCTGTGTAGGGTTGCCTGAGTTCACAGCAGAGTTCAGACCCGCTGGCTAAAGCAAAGAGCCCCATGGTGGGGAGTGTGCAGCTGGTGCTGGACACCGATATGGATTTCAGTCTGGTCCTCTGCCTGCCTCGTCACTGCTCTGAGTCCCAAGCCTGCACGAGGGGGAGGGAGAGGAACCTCTTTTGCATGTTTCCTGGGGAGTCAGGGATCAGGCACTGCTCTGAGTCCCAAGCCTGCACGAGGGGGAGGGAGAGGAACCTCTTTTGCATGTTTCCTGGGGAGTCAGGGATCAGGCTTACAGCAGCCATGGCACTTACTCACCACCAATAATGGCTGATGGGAAGAAGTGGTGAGTTGGGCCCTCCTGGCAAGCAGAGAATAGGGCATGTGGCCCAGAGGACAATCATCAAAGGAGTAAGAGGAGGGGGAAAAAAAATCAAAGCAGCAACAACTGCCCAGTATAAGGGCTCTCTGGAGACCCCACCTACAGCTCAGACTAAGTGGGGTGGAGACAGTGCGATCCCCGTGGGGAGGGGCACCCCGCCATCAGCGCTGTTCTGACCCTCGCTGTGGATCTGCTTACCATGCCAAATGTCTGTGCAGCATCTCGCCTCGGGTTCAAATTCTGGATTTGCTTTGAACTTCCTATGTGACCGAGGACAAGCTGGTTGCCCTCTCTGAGCCTCAGTTCAAGAAAGGGTTTAAATGAATTACTTGCTAAGACGCTATCCTGGTGCTAACAGTTGTTCAGCTTGTGAGAATGCTTTGAGTCCTCTTTCGGAACCTAAGGCTGACACTGGCAAGGCTGACGCTTGCTGGGCAGCTGAGTCCCGCTTCTCTGTAGTTTCCACCTCGGTGGGGAACCCTGAGGTATCACAAGTCCAAGGCCAGTGTGCTGTCGTCTTTCACCTTTTTATTGGCCTTTGGGATTTGGATAGTTGATCTTCGAGTCATCCAGGTTTATGCAACCCACCTTTACCCTCTATTGCTTTGGCCTTCCTAACTCGGTGAAGGCAGCAGCTTGTACGTCTTGCCTAAGCCTTTGTCGACCCCTTTCACTTCTCTAAGCAGTTTTACCTGAGCTTGACTTTCCATCCGATCTTGTTCCCCGCTGGCACCTGTGGACATGTCTTATCTGTTCAGGTAGGGCTGTGAGTGCCTTGTGGATTAGGGCTAAAGTGTTGTTAATTCATGAAGGGGATGATGCCCCGCTGCACTGAACACAGCTGGATGTTTTTGTTTATCAAAGTAACAGGAAGTGCAGATGAGGGGCTTTAAAACTGATAATTCTAACTATGGATTGAGAATTTGGCTAAGAGCATCTTATCCACTCTGCTGCTGCTGCTGCTAAGTCACTTCAGTCGTGTCCGACTCTATGTGACCCCATAGACGGCAGCCCACCAGGCTCCCCCGTCCCTGGGATTCTCCAGGCAAGAACACTGGAGTGGGTTGCCATTTCCTTCTCCAATGCATGAAAGAGAAAAGTGAAAGTGAAGTTGCTCAGTCTGTCCGACTGTTAGCGACCCCATGGACTGCAGCCCACCAGGCTCCTCCGTCCATTGGATTTTCCAGGCAAGAGTACTGGGGTGGGGTGCCATTGCCTTCCCCGTATCCACTCTGTGTCTCCTCTTAACAATCCTGTGAGGCAGGTGGAATTGTGTTTGTTTTGTTGACAAGAAAACTAAGGTGAAGCAGTGAAATACCTAGCCAGTGTCACATAGCCTGTAAGCAACAGAGAGGATATTTAAGCCCAGAAATTTCCAGTTCCGAATCTGTGCCCCTGGCCTTTGCAACATTCTGAGGTCCTGAAGGGTTCTGCTGCAGACTCCTGCTGCTAAGTCACTTCAGTCGTGTCCGACTCTGTATGACCCCATAGACAGCAGCCCACCAGGCTCCCCCATCCCTGGGATTCTCCAGGCAAGAATACTGGAGTGGGTTGCCATTTCCTTCTCCTACATTTACAAATAAACCAGTCATAATCATCCACTTAGGGATCCATTGCAGGTCCTGCTTCCCCTTTAAGAAATTCTGGAATAGGGGTTGGGGCAAGAGGTGTTTGCTCAAATTCAGAGGTCAGAAACCTGCATATACTGTAAGAGACCCAGACCCCACATGTCTACTGTGGCCACCACTTGGAGGCAGGATGCTTCGAGACTCACACCACTGGTTTTGTTTCTTTATAGAGTTTATGTGTGTGTGTATGTGTGTTTAGTTCTAATTCACAGAGCATAAACTTCACCCCTTTGAAGTATATAGTTCAGTAGATTTTAGGATATTCACAGATTTGTTCAACCACCACAGCAATTCCAGACTATTTTTATAATCTGAAAAAGAAACTCAATACCAATTACTAATCGCCCCCATCGTCCCCTTCTCCCAACTCTGGCAGCAACCACTAATCTCTGCCTGCAGGAATTTGCCTATTTTGGACATTTCATATAAATTGAACCATATAATATGTGGCCTTTTCAGCCTGAACTCTTTCACTTATCACAATGTTTTCAACTTTGATACTGTAGCATGAATAAGGACTTTATTCCTTTTTATGGTTGGATAATATTCAATTGTATGAATATAAAACATTTTGTTTATCCATTGATCAGTTGATGGTTATTTGAATCGCTTTCCAGTTTTTGGCTATTAAGAATAATAGCACTGTGAAAATTTGTGTACAAGTTTATAGACATATGTTTTCAGTTCTCTTGGGTATATACCTAGGAATGTAATTGCTGAGTCAGATGTTAATTTTAGGTATAACTTTGAGGGAAACTGCCAAACTCCCTTCCACTATGGCTACACAATTTTACATGCTCACCCTCTGTCTATGAGGGTTCCAATTTCTCCATCCTTGCCAATACTTGCTATTTTTGTCTTCTTTATCCTAGCCATCTTAATGGTTAAGAGGAGATGTCTCATTAGAGATTTGATTTGCATTCCCTACATGACTAACAATGTTGAGCCTATCTCCATGACTTATTATTGACCATTTGTATATATTCTCTGCAGAAATGTTTTTTTAAATTCCTTTGACCATTTTTACACTGTGCTGTTCGTCTTTCTGTTGTTGAGTTATAATATTTATATATTCCAAATATTAGATCTGTATCAGAGGATTTATAAATATTTTTTCCTATTATGTTGGTTGTCTTTTCACTTTCTTGATAGTGTCCTTTAAAGCACTTTTTTTTTTTTNTACTCTGAACCTTGGACTTCAGCTGTGCCGTGATCAACACTATGACCTAGAGTGACGTCCTTCCCCATGGACCTTGCTTTCATTTCCTATGAAGCAACGGGTCACCAGATGTCTCCACTCATGAAGCCTACCAAATGTTAACACCAAATCTTTACAGACTCTTCCAAAACAAAAATAAAAGTGGAGGGAACACTGCCAGGTAACTGTATGAAGCCAGCATTACTCTGATACCAAAAATAGGTATCACAAGGAAAATATACACACACACACACATTTACACCTGTCTCTTATACACATCTAGATGTGTATAAGAGACAGGGTCGCAAAGAGTCACACACGACTGACTGACTGAACTGAACTGAACCTGTCCTACCAGGCTGAGCAGGCGACAGGTCACCCAGAGCCAAGAAGCAGCCTTGTAGCCCAATCACCATCTACTCAAACCTCAGCTCTGAGGTTCACAAGATGTGTGACCTTGGGCTAGTTGATTATATCCCCTCTGAGCCTATGTCTGAAATGTAAAACAAAGGAAACAAGTTCCTCCTTGCAGCATTGCTGGTCCAAGTGCAGGAAACCTCATTCAGTGCCTGAATATCCTGTGAGGCACGGCTGCTATCTAGTACATGCTCATCATGTGCTCTACACGCATATTTCAGTTAATCTTTGAAATATATCACTTGGGTGGGATTGCTTGCATTTTATCGATAAGGATGCTGGTTCCAAAGAGGTTAAATAATTGATCTATTTTTACAGATTAACTAAGCAGCAGTGAGGCCTGTCTGTATTCAAAGATGATGTTCTTCAGTTCAGTTCAGTTCAGTCGCTCAGTTATGTCCGACTCTTTGTGACCCCATGAACTGCAGCACGCCAGGTCTCCCTGTCATTCACCAACTCCTGGAGTTCACCCAAACTCACATCCATTGAGTCGGTGATGCATCCAGCCATCTCATCCTCTGTTGTCCCCTTCTCCTCCTGCCCTCAATCCTTCCCAAACTCAGGGTCGTTTCAAATGAGTCATACTATATTGTCAAATCTAATTTCACCTTTTATCTTTCATCAGCTAGCTTGGAGTGCTAACAAATATGGGTCTAAACCTCTTAATGTGTGACTTTAGAAACCTAAATATGGGCGATTTTGGCCTCATCTTCAGACAGAAGCCCAACTATCCATCTGCTTTCTGGGTCTTTGGGCTTCAGCCTTTGTCATGAGAACAATAGCACTTGATATGTGGGCATCATCTCTCTCCACCTGTTACATCTCAGCACTGTGAGCAGAGCTCTGTTCTAGCCATTACTATATCCAGTCATTGTCTCAGTCAAGGGAAGCAGAAGGTGGCGGAGGAGGAAGTCTGGTCTTGGAGATGGCCAGGCGTGGGTTCGTTTTCCATTCTATTCCCTTGCTCTGTGACAGTGGATGAGTCATTTACCCCTCTGTGCTTAGGTCACCTCTCTGCATCTCGCGTCTGGGGTGGGGAGGCTGCTGTCCACTTCCTAGGTCAACGTGGATGAATGTGAAATACAAGTGCTTAACGAGGTGAGTTCTGACTAGGGAGCCTTGCAGAAGGGCTGGAAGCAAGATCATAGTGAAACTTGAGGATGTGAGAATAAGCAAGGGGCAAGGATAGAGGTAAGGACAGCCTTTCATGCCATGGCGTAAGCACTGACTACATACAAGACATCTAGAATGTGGCAGAGGCAGACACCAAACCCTGGCCTGCAGCTGGGTACAGAGACATCCTGGCACTGAACACAGTACTAGGAACATGAAAGGCTCTCCTAACTATGTGAGTAAATGAATGCACTTGAACATACCACATCTCATTGCTGAATTTCCGTTTCTGGATCAACAAAATGGGGATAACTGTATAGACAGCCTGTGGCAGTCTCAAGGATTACACAGAGTGATGCCTGAAAAGTGGCTTGTAAGTTGCAGACTTTTATAAAGGTCATTAGCCAGTGTCACATAGCCTGTAAGCAACAGAGAGGATATTTAAGCCCAGAAATTTCCAGTTCCAAATCTGTGCCCCTGGCCTTTGCAACATTCTGAGGTCCTGAAGGGTTCTGCTGCAGACTCCTGCTGCTAAGTCACTTCAGTCGTGTCCGACTCTGTATGACCCCATAGACGGCAGCCCACCAGGCTCCCCCATCCCTGGGATTCTCCAGGCAAGAGTACTGGAGTGGGTTGCCATTTCCTTCTCCTACATTTACAAATAAACCAGTCATAATCATTCACTTAGGGATCCATTGCAGGTCCTGCTTCCCCTTTAAGAAATTCTGGAATAGGGGTTGGGGCAAGAGGTGTTTGCTCAAATTCAGAGGTCAGAAACCTGCATATACTGTAAGAGACCCAGACCCCACATGTCTACTGTGGCCACCACTTGGAGGCAGGATGCTTCGAGACTCACACCACTGGTTTTGTTTCTTTATAGAGTTTATGTGTGTGTGTATGTGTGTTTAGTTCTAATTCACAGAGCATAAACTTCACCCCTTTGAAGTATATAGTTCAGTAGATTTTAGGATATTCACAGATTTGTTCAACCACCACAGCAATTCCAGACTATTTTTATAATCTGAAAAAGAAACTCAATACCAATTACTAATCGCCCCCATCGTCCCCTTCTCCCAACTCTGGCAGCAACCACTAATCTCTGCCTGCAGGAATTTGCCTATTTTGGACATTTCATATAAATTGAACCATATAATATGTGGCCTTTTCAGCCTGAACTCTTTCACTTATCACAATGTTTTCAACTTTGATACTGTAGCATGAATAAGGACTTTATTCCTTTTTATGGTTGGATAATATTCAATTGTATGAATATAAAACATTTTGTTTATCCATTGATCAGTTGATGGTTATTTGAATCGCTTTCCAGTTTTTGGCTATTAAGAATAATAGCACTGTGAAAATTTGTGTACAAGTTTATAGACATATGTTTTCAGTTCTCTTGGGTATATACCTAGGAATGTAATTGCTGAGTCAGATGTTAATTTTAGGTATAACTTTGAGGGAAACTGCCAAACTCCCTTCCACTATGGCTACACAATTTTACATGCTCACCCTCTGTCTATGAGGGTTCCAATTTCTCCATCCTTGCCAATACTTGCTATTTTTGTCTTCTTTATCCTAGCCATCTTAATGGTTAAGAGGAGATGTCTCATTAGAGATTTGATTTGCATTCCCTACATGACTAACAATGTTGAGCCTATCTCCATGACTTATTATTGACCATTTGTATATATTCTCTGCAGAAATGTTTTTTTAAATTCCTTTGACCATTTTTACACTGTGCTGTTCGTCTTTCTGTTGTTGAGTTATAATATTTATATATTCCAAATATTAGATCTGTATCAGAGGATTTATAAATATTTTCTCCTATTATGTTGGTTGTCTTTTCACTTTCTTGATAGTGTCCTTTAAAGCACTTTTTTTTTTTTTCATTTTTGGTGAAGTCTAATTATCTCTTTCTTCCTTTGTTTGTGCTTTAGGTGTCATATCTAAGAAATCATCACCTAATCTAAGGTCATGAAGTTTTTCTCCTATGTTTGTTTCTAAGAGTTTTATAGTTTTTGCTTTTGCATTTAGGTCTTTGATCCCTTTTGAATTATTTTTTTATATGGTGTAAGAATGGGATCCAGTTTCATTCACTTGCATGTGGCTATCTGATTGTTCCAAAATAATTTGCTGAAGAAACTATTATGAAAGAGATCATTATTCCCCCATTGCATTGTCTTAGCACTCTTGTTTGAAAATCAAATGACCGTATTCATTTCTAAACTCTCACGTTTACTCCATTCACCTGTATCTATCCTTATACTAGTAATAGACAGCCTTGATTACTGTAATTTTGTAGCAAATTTAGAAATCAGGATGTGTGAATCATTCAAGTTTGTCTTTTTTATTTTTAAAGATTATTTGGCTATTCTGGGTGTTATGTATTCCCATATGAATTTTAGGACTAGCTTGTCAATTTTTGCCAAAAAAATCACCTGTGATTTTTTTGTAGGGATTGTGTTGAATCTATAGATAAATTTGGAAGTAGTTTCATATCAACAATGTTAGGTCTTCCAATTCCTGAACACATGGTATCTTTACATTTATTTAGGTCTTTTTAAATTTCTTTCAGTGAGTAAGTCTTACACACCTTTGTTAAAACTACTCGTATCATTTTATTATTTTTGACAATACTGTCAATGGAATTGTTTCTTAATTTTATTTTTCTGATGCTTCGTTGCTAGTATATAGAATATAATTGATTTATTTTTATTAATCTTTAAACTTGCAACTTACTGAACTATTTTTTTTTGAAGATCTTTGTGTGTGTATAGATTCCTTTGTTTTTGTACATACAAAATCATGGCATCTGTAAATATAGATATTTTACGTTTTCCTTTGTTGTCTGGGTGACTTTAATTTCCCTTTTTTGGCTTAATTGCCCTATCTAGAACCTTCAGAGCAATGTTGAATAGAAATAGGGAAAGCAGAAGTTCTTGTCTTGTTCTTGATCTTAAGGGGAAAGCTTTCAGTCTTTACCATTAAGTGTGATGTTAATGTTCCATAGATATCCTTTATCAGACTGGGGATGTTCCCTTCTGTTCATAGTTTGTTGAGTATTTTTATCATGAAAGGGTATTGGGCTCTCTGAAAGCTCTATTCTTTGCCTATTGAGATGATTATGTAATTTTTGTCTTTTATTCTAATATGATATATGATGTTGGTTGATTTTCGTATTCTCAATCAGTCATCTTTTCAAGGGATAAATCCCATTTGGTCATGTTATATAGTCCTTTTTAACATATGTTACTAGGTGAGTAATTTGTTGCGTCTATATTTATAAGGAATATGGGACTGTGTAAATGTGTGTGTGTGTGTATATTTTCCTTGTGATACCTATTTTTGGTATCAGAGTAATGCTGGCTTCATACAGTTACCTGGCAGTGTTCCCTCCACTTTTATTTTTGTTTTGGAAGAGTCTGTAAAGATTTGGTGTTAACATTTGGTAGGCTTCATGAGTGGAGACATCTGGTGACCCGTTGCTTCATAGGAAATGAAAGCAAGGTCCATGGGGAAGGACGTCACTCTAGGTCATAGTGTTGATCACGGCACAGCTGAAGTCCAAGGTTCAGAGTACTATCTCTAGTTTTCCTAATGCTATTGAGTCAGGTATTGTTGTCACAGTGTAACTGTTAAGGAAATAGATTCAGAGGCATAGTATGACTTAGCTGCACACCAGTGGCTGAGCTGGAGCTCTAGCTAAACCTTAGGAAAAGTGGTGGTTTCTTTGCTTACAACACCCTCCAGGTGACTGCCTTTGCCTATGGGGTTGATTTTCAAAAAAGCATCATTCTCACTTTATCTCACATGTTGTCGTTGCTGTTCAGTTGCTAAGTTGTGTCTGACTCTACCCCATGGACTGCAGCACAGCAGGCTTCCCTGTCCTTCGCTATATCCCCGAGTTTGCTCAAGCTCATGCCCATTGAGTCAGTGATGCCATCCAACCATCTCTGTTGCCTCCTCCTCCTATTCCCATCTTTCCCAGCATCAGGGTCTTTTCCAATGTGTTGACTCTTTGCATCAGGTGGCCAAAGTATTGGATAGAAGCTTCAGCATCAGTCCTTCCAATGGATATTCAAAGTTGATTTCATTTAGGATTGACTGACTGGTTTGATCTCCTTGCTGTCCAAAGGACATTCAAGAGTCTTCTCCAGCACCACAGTTTGAATGCATCAATTCTTTGGCGCTCAGCCTTCTTTATGATCCAGCTCTCAAATCTGTACATGACTACTTGAGAAGACATAGTTTTGACTATACAGACCTTTCACAGCAAAGTGATGTCTCTGCTTTTTAACACACTGTCTAGGTTTGTCATAGCTTTTCTTTCAAGGAGCAAGCGTATTTTAATTTCATGGCTGCAGTCACCATCCTCAGTGATTTTGGAGCCCAAGGAAATAAAGTCTGTCACTGTTTCTATTTTTTCCCCATCCATTCGTCATGAAGTGATGGGACCAGATGCCATGATCTTAGTTTTTTGAATGTTGAGTTTTAAGCCAGCTTTATATATCATGAGTAAGAAAAAAAAAAAAAAAAAAGATAACATGCACTGAACTAAGCACTCTTTTAGATGCTTTGCATGTTATTTCATTCTTACAGCAGTGTTGTCAGATATTATTGACTCCAGTTTATAGATACAGAAACTGAGGCTCTTAGAGATACCAGGAACAAGAAACAGCGTTGTGATCTAATTCAGTCCTTCAGACTCCAAGCCCAGGGGATGTGCGCACTCCGCACACCAGCCCTTCACGCACGGGGAAGCAGTGCTCACTTGTGGGGTGCACACTGGGCTCAGCTGGAGGTAGATAAGAGCCGTCCTGCCTGTAGCGTTCCCTAACTCAGTGTCCAGGGGAGAATCCAAGCCGATGACCTCTGCTTGGCCTCCTCTCCTCTGTACTTGGCTTTGGCAACATGCAGCCTCAAAAGGCACCACGGAGGAAAAGAAAGTCTTTCGGGTCAGATGTGGAAAGAGGCACAATGGCAGGGCTGAAAGCGGGTGATGGTGATGGTGATCCTGTACTAAGATCGCTTCTTTGTCAAAAGTCGGGAACGTGGAGTTCATCCTCCTAATAAAGTCTAACCTCCTCTGAACTGTGACTCAAGACCCAATTGGGACCAATGAATACCTAATAATTCTTTTTGGAAACAGCACTGGGCTTTGAGTTAGGAGACCTGCGCCGGGGCCTGGCTGAGCTGCTCTCTGCACAGCCTTGGGAGAGTCAATTCACATTTCCATGGTTCACTTGCCTCCTTGTAAATATGGATTTAATCATACATATCCCTTAGACAGTTGTAAAGAGAACAGAAGACAACTATATAAAACTTCCCAGCTATGTGTCTGATACAGAGTTAGGTGCCCAAGAAGTGTGTGTGGAATCTCCAAGGTGCTTTCACATTCATGATGACTACTTGATCTCACAGCATCCCTGTGGAGTTATCAATAGGTACCTGAGGCAGAGAGAAGTCAAATCACGCGGCCAAAGCCCATAGCTTGCTGACAAGGTTAAACCTACAAATCATGTCCTCTGTCTCTCAAATCAACATATTCCCAAGTTACGCTTTCCTGCAAAAAAATTTTTATAACTGAAGTCAATTTAAAAATTATTATTTTTATCTGAGATTCAGAGAGGCCATACAGCATGCAATAAAGATATAAGAGAAAAGGCCACACGTTTGCTTTCAAGAGCCCAGGAATACAAGTTGAAGTGGAATTGGGCATTCCATGCATAATTCATTCCTTGATTTGGAACCATAAATTTAACCTGTGTCTGCTCTACCCTAAAACAACCTATTAAAAGATGAACATCCTCCAACTAAGAGCTATAGTCCGTCCAACTGTGTGTTATCATGTCCACTCCCTGAAAATAGAGAAGTTAGAAAAGAGAAGGGGAGAAGGGGTAGAGATAGAAAAGAAAAAGGAGGAGAAGGATAGGAACTGTTGCTAAAGTCAAGTGCCAATTAGAATTCTTCTCGTGAGGGGTCAGCTTATGCTTGATAGGTGAGTGAGTGAGTTTAGACAAACCATTTTCAGAGTCCTTGGGTATCACACACCCATTGGCAGAATCACACCGTTCAGGCTTTCTGGGTGGAGAAGGTTAGGATTTTCACCATGTTTTGGTAAGAGAAAGTGAGACTCTTACAGGCAGTTGGCATTCCCTGTAGGTGGCAGCTGATGGGAGGTCCCGGTGGCCCTTGAATGCATTCCCAAGGCTTGGTCCACTAAAGTCGGGAGAAGGGACACACGTGCAGGAAACGTAGGGGCGAGAATGCCTTTGTATCTAAGTTATGCAGCACTGCATCCCATCTTTTGTTCACTTAACCACCCCCTGCTTTTCTGGGAGCTCTTTGAAAGCACGGACCACACAGTTCTTCTGCACGAGTGCTTCCTCTCCTGCTTAGCACCTGGTGGGGCATCCATCAGGAGTCCCGCCAGCGGCAGGCACACACAGAGCAGAGCTCACCCCCAGTCAGGTATTGGAGATGTACTCAACGTGCTTTAATGGTGAATCACCTTGTATTTATTTCACTTTGAATGTCAGTACACGCATCATTCATTTCTGATTCTGGTACTCTGGCACTCTGGGTGTTAGGGTAACGCTTCTAACCCAGTGAACTGGGGGGTCTTGGCAGGCAGAGCAGTGCATGATTCTGGATTGCTCTTGCCTCTGCCTGAGCCTGGGCCCACACTGGTTTCCAGACTTGGCCTTGCCCCAGAGCTCTCTCTGCCGGCTTCCTGCCTCCCCTGATGCTTTACCTGTTAGCTCATGCAGCTGGAGGGGTTGAAGGGAGGGCACGTTGAGGGTGCTGGTGTTGGAGCCCAGCTGCAGACCGCCTCACCTTTGTCCTAAGCAGGGCCTCCCAGTCATAGCTCAGGTTGGGTTGTTTTGAAAGTGGACACCAGGGCTGGAGTCTTTAATACCGTGACAGTCTCTCTGTGCCCGGCACTGGAACTAGATATTTATGTTGGCAGAAAGCATAGGTTATCCACCTGGGTTAGGAGATAAGAAGGTTGGGTTTTGGTGTTGGGGAGTAGGTGAGCTGCCTGCGGTATTGGACAGCCCCTGGCTGATCATCTTCAAGTCCCTCTTTGATGCACTGGGACTAAACGAGAGTAGAGACATTTTGCCCCGTGGCCGGCACCCAGCTAGGGGAAACTTTGGACATCTGAATTCCGGCAGTCAGTCCACACCGTCTTGCCCAATGCCCTCATTTCACGGGCTGGGAAACTGTGGGCAGGGCATGGTTCAAGGTTACACTGCTCATTCAAGGGGACGAAACTAGAGTCTGGATCTTCAGCAGCCTATTGTAGCCTTAGGCCTGGGTCAGAATAGCTGTGTAACCTGGGACAGGTCACTTGAACTCATTGTGCCTACTTGTAAAATGAGAATGACTTCTAACTCTGGGATTAAATGAAATCATGGAAGCAAATGATTTTAATGTTAAGTACTGACAAAACTCTAATTCAGGGGTCAGTAATGTCCAGATAGTAAATATTTTAGGCTCCGTGGAATATATGGTCTCTGATGCAATGACTGAGTTCTATCACTATAGTGTGAAAGCATCTGTAGAAAACAGATTATAAGAAAACCAAAGACGCTATCCATTAAAACTTTATTTATAAAAACAGGCAGCAGACCAGATTTGTACTATAGCTTGCTGACACCTACTCTAGATGCTTGGAAATTGTTCTAGTTAGTACTGATGACATAACAAATGACCCCAGAATGTAGTGACTTAAAGCAACCACGTGATTATACTAGTGGATTCTGTGGGTTAGGCACTCAGAGCACAGAAGACAGTGCTCTTTGCTCCATGAAGTCTGGAGCCTTAGCTGCAAGGGTTCAAAAGTTGGAGGTGACTTCACTGCTTGAAGGTTCCTTTACTTTCTTTCTGGAAATTAGACTGGAATGACCTGAACACCATGACTTAGCCTATCTGAGGGGTCCGGCTTTATAGCACCAGGGTAGTTGGATGTTTCGCATGGGAGGCACAGGACTCCAAGTGAGAACGTTTCAGTAAGCAAGGTAGACGTTGCATAGACTTTTATGACCCAGATGAACAGTGTCCCTTCTGCTGTGTTCTGTGAGTGAAACCATGCATGAACCTGCCACATTCAAGGTGAGGGGACATGCTCCTCTACCTCTCAGTAGGATCAGTGGCAAAGGATTAGGGTTGGGGGAGCTCATTTTAAAACCGTTATGGAAGAGCTTCGTAATTTAAGCATGCAGACGTTGCATAATGGTGCGTGCTCATTATGCAGCACTTACTGTGTGCCAGGCACCATTTCAAGTTCTTGATTCCCCCACCATCCCTTTGAAGGAGGTAATATCATCATCCACGGTTCAAAGACAAGAGCGCCAAAGAACAGAGAGGTTAACTAGCTTGCCCAAGGTTATAAAGATAGTGGGTTACAGAACCAGCATTTTGGACTCAGGTAGTCAACTCCAAAGCCTGTTCGAATCAGAACCCATTCTGCTTCTTTGTGATTATCAAACTGAGATTGCTCTTTCTACTCTTTAAGCAGAACTAGGTTAAGAGGAGGAAGGTGGGCGTGGGGGGTCAAGGGAGGGAGGGACAAATACTTACCTGTGGCCGATTCATGTTGACGTATGGCAGAGGTCATCACAGTATTGTAAAGCAATTATCCTCTAATTAAAAAAAAAAAACAAAACTGGATTAAGATCCTGAGGCTTTCAACTGTCCAGTGTCTAGCAGGTCTTCCTACCAGCAACCAGTTATGATCATTATAGGACACCCACGCTGGGTTCAGACTCTCCTGAGCATCATGCATAGGCCAAAGAAAGAAGTACAATGATCAGTTTCATTCATAAGAAGCCCGAAATATGAGTGGGAGAGCTGGAATTCTGGCTTAATTCCTACAGCCCTGTGAGATGGAATCTTGATCACATTTTACTAATGAGGAAATCAAGGCCCAACGGTTCAGTTGTTCCCATCCAGTAGCTGATGGAGTTCAGACTCAAGCCCAGATCCTGACACGCAAGTCCATCCTGTTCACCATAGACGCCAATGGAAAAAGCTCTGGAAAGGATCACACCAGGTCTTTCAGAAGTGAACATGCTCAGTCCCTGGAAGATCAAGTCCAGCCCATCCCTTGGCGCTGATCTTGGTTAGGTTCCCTCCTTGCAGAGATGCTTAAATATATGGCTCAGATGGTAAAGAGTCTGCCCACAGTGCGGGAGACCCAGGTTCAATCCCCAGGTCAGGAAGATCCCCTGGAGGAGGGTGTGGCTACCCACTCCAGTACTCTTGCCTGAAGAATCCCACGGACAGGGGAGCCTGGCGGGGACCCTTTCCATGGGGTCGTAAGGAGTTGGACACGACTGAATGACTAGCACTTGCAGAGAGGAGAGGCTGAGCCCCAGAAAAGGGCCTTTGGGTGTCCCTGGAAATCTGACTGTCCAGACCCCGAGCTGGGGCTGGGACTCCGGGTTTGTTCCACCACCTCTGCCTTCCACATCGTGTTCGGCATGCCAGGAAGGGGAGTGATGGTGGGTGGTGGTGGCTTGGTAGGGGCGGGGGGGTGTGGGGAGGTGAACTTATGGGAAGTTGTTTGCCAAAGCTGTGTGGGGGAAGGAGGATTTTTACAAGACCAGGGCCTCTGGCCTGGAAACATCTGTTTCCCTTCAAATCAGCGAGGAGACTCTTGCCTCCCCAGAATGCCTAAATCATGCAGTGGCTGGGGAAGGGCAGGCGTTGGCCTGGAGACTTCAAACGCATTTTCCCGTCCTCTCGGGGACGCAGTTCTGACGTGGGCCTCTGAGCCCCTCTCCTTGCTCTTTCCCCCGTCAGATCCATGAGAAGCTCTCACCGCCAATTAAAGTCTCAGTTTCATTCTCTCACCCCTGCTGTGAGGGGGTCCCAGGGTCTCGGATGGGCCGGCTTCCTCTCCACTTACCCTCCGGTGGTCTCCACTAGGAGAGCTTACTCTGGGTGTAGGGGGAGGGCGTCAGAGCCTTGGGCAGTGGCTTAATAATAATAGCAGTAATATTGGTGGCGATGCCCACAGCTTGCTCTTGTTGACTGCTAACATGCCAGGCGTCATGGTGAGCAATTCAACAACGACCCCATTTAGTGGGTTTTAATATTATGATTCCTATTTTTCAGGTGAGTTAACTGAGGCAAGTTCTCACATAAATCAGGAATGGAGAGCTAGGACTTAAAACCGAATTGCCAGATTCTAAGGCCGTGCTTTGGGCCACTGTGTTATTCTGTTCCCTTTAATGGCCTTTTAATCTATTCACATTTTGCTCATTTTGACAGATGGGGAAACTTGATTGCTAGACAGTGGAATCACTATTGGTGCCTTACAGTTGACTGAGTCAGTCATTCATTTAAGTGTTTGCTGAGCACCAGGTGGAGCGTCAGGCAGAGAGATGGGCAGAGCCCTGTTCTGGTTCTGAAGACATTCACACACTCATGCGGGCATGAGAGAATTGTCTGGGCACCAACCCAGTCATGCCAGATAGGCCAGGACCTGGCACTATACAGGGAGGGTGGGTGGAGGAGATGAGGACTGACTGATGCTCCAAGGACAAGGTGGAGGAAGTTCAGTGGAGAAGGAGTCAGGGGGCCCTGCTGAAGGGTGCAGTGTGTGCAAACACAAGGTGAGGTCCGTTAACAGCTGGATATGGTTCCACTGTGAAACAGGATAGGCAGTGGAGACCAGTCAACAAGGCTGGATCTGTGGCCAGAGTTTGAGACTCAGTGATAGAGTCCCAAACAGGTAGTGTCAAAGGGAGGGACATCAAGGAGTCACACTGGGGCCCGTGGTAAGGAGTTTGTGCTTTGTCTTGAAGGTGGTAAAGAAACATTGAAAAATACTTTGCATTTGAGTAGTCAATCCCAAGGTATGTCCCCACTCATTGAAATACCCATACACTGAAACCGGATTGATCTGAGATCTCACAACCCACAGTCTCTGGGACATGAACTCAATTTTCAACCACCTTGGCCAGTGTTCTTTCCCCTGAAACAAAGTCAGGAAGGAGTAGCAAGGATTTGAGCCTGGGGTTCCAGGCTCCTAAATAGCCCATCCCACTTGATCTTTGGAGCCACCTCTTCTGTGATTATCCCAGAGGGGCAGCTGGGCCCCAGTCACGTGTGCGAAAAGCAAGGTGGCGTGGAAAAGGAGCGCTAGAGGAGGGGTCGGGAACGCCAGGGCCTTTATTCTGAACTGATCGGCAGCAGGTCCTTGGGCAAGCCTGTTTCCTCTCCAGGCCTGGTCCTCCCACCTGTAAAATGAGGTTGTAGAGCTTGGTGATGGCCCCTCTGTCATCCCCTTCTCCTCCTGCCCTCCATGAATTTGAGTTTGAGTAAACTCCGGGAGATAGTGAAGGACAGGGAAGGCTGGCATGCAGCAGTTCATAGGGTCACAAAGAGTCAGACACGACTGCAGCCATTCTAGTTCACATTATCAGTGGGTCTCAGCCCACCTGCACAGGTCAAGATGAAAGAACCGAGCCAAGGTCGCCAGCAGCCTTCCGAGCCCGGAGGAGCACAGGCCCTGACTGTGTCCTCTTTCCCCTTTCCACTCTGCTTTCTGGGTGTGCACGTGTGTATCTGTTTCTCAGCCTCTCTCCCTTCTCATTCTCTCCTCCTTCCCCACATCAGGGGCTGTCACTTTCTTCCCCTCACAAAGATCCCCTCCAGGGCTGCCTGGTCCCCTAACAGCTTTCAGATGTGGCTCTGGAACAGTTCTACAATTACCGCTGAGACAGGCAGAGAGCACATGGCCTTGTGACTTCTGACCCAGGCCCGTGAAGCTAACATCTTCCTCTTTCTCCCCCGCTCTACCCCCCTGGCAGGGTGGCCTGAAGACTCCTCCATCCTGAGACCTCTACTGACACGCTGGGTCACTCTACTAACACAAACAGAAACTACCTTTTAGGGAACAAAGATTAAACCAGGCTGGCCACAGTCATTAACATCATTGGCTCTGGATCCTGAACTTGTGAGATACAGTTAGTTTCACCCTGTTTGACAGATGCAGAGACTGAGGCTCAGAGACAGGGAAATGACTTCCCAGGAATACTCAGCTGGCAATTGGGAAAGCAAGATTCTACCCAGATTTTATCATTTGAAAACCCGACTACCTCTTTCCCAGCATGCTGTTATTCATGCTGCTTGGCTAAGCAGGGAGGTAATGCCGGACCCTCTTGATGGAGGAAATATATTACAAGAACACCTTGGAAACATAAGTTGCCAAGGGAAAAGCAGTATTTAAATTTTTTCCAACTCCTCACATTTGGAGATTCATTCACATATTTTATTAACTACAGCCTTCCATGTTCCCGTCAGATGAAATGTCTCTCTTTCTCTTCCACTCCAAGAAAGTACTCTTGCCCAAGTAAGTGCTCTTTATATGACCTTTATAAAAGTCTGCAACTTACAAGCCACTTTTCAGGCATCACTCTGTGTAATCCTTGAGACTGCCACAGGCTGTCTATACAGTTATCCCCATTTTGTTGATCCAGAAACGGAAATTCAGCAATGAGATGTGGTATGTTCAAGTGCATTCATTTACTCACATAGTTAGGAGAGCCTTTCATGTTCCTAGTACTGTGTTCAGTGCCAGGATGTCTCTGTACCCAGCTGCAGGCCAGGGTTTGGTGTCTGCCTCTGCCACATTCTAGATGTCGTGTATGTAGTCAGTGCTTACGCCGTGGCATGAAAGGCTGTCCTTACCTCTATCCTTGCCCCTTGCTTATTCTCACATCCTCAAGTTTCACTATGATCTTGCTTCCAGCCCTTCTGCAAGGCTCCCTAGTCAGAACTCACCTCGTTAAGCACTTGTATTTCACATTCATCCACATTGACCTAGGAAGTGGACAGCAGCCTCCCCACCCCAGACGCGAGATGCAGAGAGGTGACCTAAGCACAGAGGGGTAAATGACTCATCCACTGTCACAGAGCAAGGGAATAGAATGGAAAACGAACCCACGCCTGGCCATCTCCAAGACCAGACTTCCTCCTCCGCCACCTTCTGCTTCCCTTGACTGAGACAATGACTGGATATAGTAATGGCTAGAACAGAGCTCTGCTCACAGTGCTGAGATGTAACAGGTGGAGAGAGATGATGCCCACATATCAAGTGCTATTGTTCTCATGACAAAGGCTGAAGCCCAAAGACCCAGAAAGCAGATGGATAGTTGGGCTTCTGTCTGAAGATGAGGCCAAAATCGCCCATATTTAGGTTTCTAAAGTCACACATTAAGAGGTTTAGACCCACATTTGTTAGCACTCCAAGCTAGCTGATGAAAGATAAAAGGTGAAATTAGATTTGACAATATAGTATGACTCATTTGAAACGACCCTGAGTTTGGGAAGGATTGAGGGCAGGAGGAGAAGGGGACAACAGAGGATGAGATGGCTGGATGCATCACCGACTCAATGGATGTGAGTTTGGGTGAACTCCAGGAGTTGGTGAAGGACAGGGAGACCTGGCGTGCTGCAGTTCATGGGGTCACAAAGAGTCGGACATAACTGAGCGACTGAACTGAACTGAACTGAAGAACATCATCTTTGAATACAGACAGGCCTCACTGCTGCTTAGTTAATCTGTAAAAATAGATCAATTATTTAACCTCTTTGGAACCAGCATCCTTATCGATAAAATGCAAGCAATCCCACCCAAGTGATATATTTCAAAGATTAACTGAAATATGCGTGTAGAGCACATGATGAGCATGTACTAGATAGCAGCCGTGCCTCACAGGATATTCAGGCACTGAATGAGGTTTCCTGCACTTGGACCAGCAATGCTGCAAGGAGGAACTTGTTTCCTTTGTTTTACATTTCAGACATAGGCTCAGAGGGGATATAATCAACTAGCCCAAGGTCACACATCTTGTGAACCTCAGAGCTGAGGTTTGAGTAGATGGTGATTGGGCTACAAGGCTGCTTCTTGGCTCTGGGTGACCTGTCGCCTGCTCAGCCTGGTAGGACAGGTTCAGTTCAGTTCAGTCAGTCAGTCGTGTGTGACTCTTTGCGACCCTGTCTCTTATACACATCTAGATGTGTATAAGAGACAGGTGTAAATGTGTGTGTGTGTGTATATTTTCCTTGTGATACCTATTTTTGGTATCAGAGTAATGCTGGCTTCATACAGTTACCTGGCAGTGTTCCCTCCACTTTTATTTTTGTTTTGGAAGAGTCTGTAAAGATTTGGTGTTAACATTTGGTAGGCTTCATGAGTGGAGACATCTGGTGACCCGTTGCTTCATAGGAAATGAAAGCAAGGTCCATGGGGAAGGACGTCACTCTAGGTCATAGTGTTGATCACGGCACAGCTGAAGTCCAAGGTTCAGAGTTGGACAGGGAGGCCTGGAATGCTGCGATTCATGGGGTCGCAAAGAGTCGGACACGACTGAGCGACTGAACGGAACGGAACGGAACTGATCTATGTCAGATTGAACAGTGTCTTGGCTCCTTCTCCTCAGACCCAGATAATCATCTAAAAGAATTCAAGTATCTCACCCAGTCTTAGGACTTAACCTGGCATGGTATTTACATCATCCTTTCCTCCACTCTTCTCCCAGAAGAGAAGGAACAAGTGTGGCAAGTATCTCAGGTGCATGCTGATGAGATACACTGGACAGAGGACACTAAGCCCCTAGAGGCAACGTCTGTCCACCGAGATGATCCCAACTGGGATTATCAGGCAGGGAGACCTGGATGAGCAGCCTGTAATCATATGGTTTCTTGCCTTATTGTGGGCCTGCAAAAGGCAGGGCATAAAGCTATCAACTTTGATAAGCTCTGGGAAATAACAAAGACTAGATGAAAACCTGGCACAATTTCTAGCCAGGTTAACAGAAGCACTACAAAAATATACAAAATTAGACCCGACTTAAGCAGAGGGCACCATTGTCTTTAACACCCATTTTATCTCCCAGTCATCCCCAGATATCTGAAAGAAACTAAAAAAGGCAGAACAAGGCCCTCAAATCCCTTAACGAGACCTTTTAAATTTACCCTTCAAGATTTTCACTAACCAGGAAGAACAGGCAAAGCTAGAGAAGGCCCAACGAGATCAAGCCAAAAGCCACCTTTTAGCCACTGCCCCACATGGCTCCAAACCTCCATCAACCAACAAAGGAAAGAAGCCGCCTGGGACTTGCTTCAAATGCTCAAAAAAGGCCAGTGGGCCCATTCATGACTAAAGTCAAGTCTCCTTCCAGGTCCAGGTCCCAGCTGAGGCATAAAGGGACCTCCTGGTTCCGAGCAGGAGTCCTCCAACCCAGCTCTGCCCAGCCTCCTCGGACTCGCTGCTGAAGACTGAAGGTGCCCAGGGCCCCAGTCCCCGATTCTCATCACCTCTACGGAGCGCCCAGGGTAACTCTTACAGTGGCAGGCAAGACAGTCTCCTTTCTCATTGACACAGGGGCCATTGATTCTGCTATGCCTGCCTACTCCAGAAAAACCAAGGTCTCCCAGGTCTCTGTTATGTGGGTTGGCAGTTTAATATCTACACCACAAATAACCAAAACTCTACCTTGCACACTTCAGTTCAGTTCAGTTCAGTCGCTCAGTCGTGTCCGACTCTTTGCGACCCCATGAATCGCAGCACGCCAGGCCTCCCTATCCATCACCATCTCCTGGAGTTCACTCAGACTCATGTCCATCGAGTCCGTGATGCCATCCAGCCATCTCATCCTCGGTCGTCCCCTTCTCCTCCTGCCCCCAATCCCTCCCAGCATCAGAGTCTTTTCCAATGAGTCAACTCTTCACATGAGGTGGCCAAAGTACTGGAGTTTCAGCTTTAGCATCATTCCTTCCAAAGAAATCCCAGGGT
>SJYX01019031.1:0-16381 GCA_006410675.1 Oreotragus oreotragus | reverse complement strand
CCTCCCAGCATCAGAGTCTTTTCCAATGAGTCAACTCTTCGCATGAGGTGGCCAAAGTACTGGAGTTTCAGCTTTAGCATCATTCCTTCCAAAGAAATCCCAGGGTTGATCTCCTTCAGAATGGACTGGTTGGATCTCCTTGCAGTCCAAGGGACTCTCAAGAGTCTTCTCCAACACCACAGTTCAAAAGCATCAATTCTTTGGCGCTCAGCCTTCTTCACAGTCCAACTCTCACATCCATACATGACTACTGGAAAAACCATAGCCTTGACTAAACGGACCTTAGTTGGCAAAGTAATGTCTCCGCTTTTGAATACGCTGTCTAGGTTGCTCATAACTTTTCTTCCAAGGAGTAAGCGTCTTCTAATTTCATGGCTGCAGTCACCATCTGCAGTGATTTTGGAGCCCCAAAAAATAAAGTCTGACACTGTTTCCACTGTTTCTCCATCTATTTCCCATGAAGTGATGGGACCACATGCCATGATCTTCGTTTTCTGAATGTTGAGCTTTAAGCCAACTTTTTCACTCTCCTCTTTTACTTTCATCAAGAGGCTTTTTAGTTCATATCAGATATCCAAAATACTGGAACTTCAGCCTCAGCATCAGTCCTTCCATTGAATATTCAGGGTTGATCTCCCTTAAGATTGACTGGTTTTATCTCCTTGCTGTCCAAGGGACTTTCAGGAGTGTTCTCCATCACCAAAGTTTGAAAGCATCAATCCTTTGGTGTTCTGCCTTCTTTACAGTCCAACTCTCACAACTGTACATGAACACTGGGAAGACTATAGCCTTTGACTATGTGCACCTTTGTTGGCAGAGTAATGTCTCTGCTTTTCAACACACTATCTAGGTTTGTCATCACTTTCCTTCCAAGAAGTAATCATCTTCTGATTTCATGGCTGCAGTCACCATCTGCAGTGATTTTAAAGCCCAAGAAGAGGAAATATGTCACTACATCCACCTTTTCTCCTTTTATTTGCCATGCAGTAATGGGGCCAGATGCCACGATCTTAGTTTTTTTAATATGTAGTCTTAAGCTGGCTTTCACTCTCCTCCTTCACCCTCATCAAGAGGCTCTTTAGTTCCTCTTTGCTTTCTGCCATTAGAATGGTATCATCTGCATATCTGAGGTTGTTGATGTTTCTCCCACCTATCTTGATTCCAGTTTGTAATTCATCCAGCTGGCTTTTCTCATAATGTCCTCAGCATATAGGTTAAACAAATAGGGTGACAGTAGACAGCCCTGTCATACTCCTTTCTTGATCTTGAACCAACCAGTTGTTCCATACAGGATTCTACCTGTTGCTTCTTAATCCGTATACAGGTTTCTCAGGAGACAGGGAAGATGATCTGGTACTCCCATCTCTCTAAGAGCTTTCCACAGTTTGTCATGATGCACACTGTCAAAGGCTTTAGTGTAGTCGATGAAATAGAGATAGATGTTTTTCTGAAATTCCCTGGCTTTCTCTGTAATCCAGCGGATGCTGATAATTTGATCTCTAGTTCCTCTTTCTTTTATAAACCCAGCTTGGACATCCAGAAGTTCTTCGTTTACATAATGCTGAAGTCTAGCATGCAAGATTTTAAGCATGAATGCTGCTGCAGTAGCAGCCCCAATATAGCCATGCCTGAATTTCATGTCTGACCTCAAATTTCTATTGACTAAGGAGGCCAAGAACCTTGGTCAGTCACAGACTAGCAGTATCTTTGACATCTAGGAAGCCTAGTTGCTGTAAACCCCATATTATCTCTTCATTACATGCACTATTATATACACAGCAATACAAATGAAAGGTAGGACCCTAAAGGGCATTAGTTAATCTTGCCTAAGAATAAACAAACTGGCTTAGACAACCCTTTGTGTTTATATCTCCTCTATCCTCCCCCAAACCAATGCACAAACACACACAACATGTGCTCAAAGGAGTAGTTTGGCCAAATTAATATTTCTTATTAATCTGAACAAAAAGATATTTACAAAATGTTATTTTACTACCTCTACTTTTAATATATACTAGGCACTTCAGAACATCTAGAAAGACTAGATATTTTTTAACAGTACTTAGCATTGTCAGCTATATATAGTGAGGAATAAAATGCACATATGGAACAGTGGTTTTACTAGGAAAATATGTTCCAAACTTGGCCAGTCTGGCAGAGAAGCTTCTTCTCTTCCTCCTCACACCTTCTGCTCCATGTCCTCTAAACTACAGAAAAAAACGTGGACATTGTGTGCACCTAACATGGCTTCTAGAGGTCATCTTAACAACACCATTTCAAAAAGCCATTCCAGAAGACAATTTTGATTTTTTTTTTAAACAAATAGCTCTGTAAAAGTCATGTGACTTTCCTTCTTTAAATTAAAAAAAAATTTTCTTATGTAGACCATCTTTAAAGTTTTTATTACATTTGTTACAACGTTGCCTCTGTTTTGGTTTTTTGGCAGTGAGTCATGTGGAATCTTAGCTCTCCATTCAGGGATTGAACCTGCACCCTCCACATTGGAAAGTGAAGCCTCAACTGCTAGACCGTCAGGGAGGGCTCCAAGTCGTGTGATTTCCTAACCCTATTTCACCATATGTTATAGTGAAGTCGTGAAGTCGTGAATTCGCTCAGTTGTATCCGACTCTTTGTGACCCCATGGACTATAGCCTACCAGGCTCTTCTGTCCATGGGATCTTCCAGGCAATAGTCTTGGAGTGGATTGCCATTTCCTTCTCCAGGGGATCTCCTCAACCCAGGGATCGAACCCAGGTCTCCTGCATTGTAGACAGACGCTTTACCATCTGAGCCACCAGGGAACAGCTTTACAGCTGGAAGGCCTAGATGTGGCAGAAGTCTTCCTTTGAAAAGGCTGGGAGAGAAGTGAAAAGCAGCGTTTCTATAATCTGCGTACAGGTCTTTCATAAATGACCAGCAAATCTCCCTCAAGGATGGTGGGCACCTCCTATTGGGCCAATGCAGTGTGTGTGTTTGTGTGTGTGTGTGTGTGTGTGTGTGTGTGTGTGTGTGTTAGTCATTCAGTCATGTCCAACTCTTTGCAACGCCCTGGACTGTAGCCCTTTAGGCTCCTCTGTCCATGGGATTTCCCAGGCAAAAATACTGGAGTGGGTTGCCATTTCCTTATCCAGGGGATCTTCCCAACCAAGGGATTGAACTCATGTCTCTAGCACTGGCAGGTGGATTCTTTACAGCTGAGCCACCTGGGAAGCCCAGCCCAAAGCAGTATGCTATTCTGTTATCTCGGGCTGCCAGTGTCAAGACCCAAGGGCCACCAGTGCCCCAACTGTAACTGCTACAGTTCACTCCCGGCCCCTGAAAAGCTTCATCCACAATGTTTGGGACCAGTCAGTCACCCCAGGTGCTGGATTGGTGTGATAACTTGGCCTGATACTGAGACGGCCAAGCTTATGCCAGCCTAGACCAGCCTTCTCTGTCCTGGGTGCCCTTCCAGTGGTCACCTTTGTTCTTGCTCCACCAAGCATACCACCCCAAGATTCCATGTCTTCTGCAGCCTAGTGGGGGTTCACCTCAGCCCAATACAGGCAGGGCAGCCTCTGCAACTGGAGGCCAGGCCCACAGAGGCCTGCGGCCATCAGGGAATAGGGATGGAGGAATCCCTGCTGCCTTGGGACCTAGGGGTGGATGCAAGGGATGGGTGGGGATGGGTGTGGGAGGTGGCAGGGCTGGTGGTGGGGTGGGAGGAGCTAAAGCCCTAGGTCTTGCTGGGCTTCTTATCTTCTGTCTGCCAGAAACTGGGGTAAAATTCCCCTTCCCCTTTTTAAACTGCAACAGAGCTAACACAGTCGGACGAAGTTGTTATCATTAAATGACCCTGTGCTTCCACCTCAAAATTTCACGTTATTCTGAATCCACAGGATCTTAGTCAGTGTACTAGGCAGATGAAAGGAAATGCTATTTTTCAAATGCTACTTTTTTCTTAATGTTTGGGCTACTTTGGGTTTTCTGTTACTTGCAAAACATCCTAACCGATAAAAGTCCAGTCCTTTCTTCCTGGAACAACTTCCCTTTAGACCAACTTTCCTGTGAATCCAACATTTGGCAATTATTGTCAAATTTTAATACACACTTACAATTTATTAAAGCATTTTTTCCCACTTATGGTTCCTTAATTTACAGAACAAGGGAACAAGACAGAAAGGTATTCATTGCATAATGTGTATATAAAAAAATAGGAGGGAGCATCATGCTAGGTCTAGAAGTTGGGAATTAACTAAATAAGTTACTGTACATCTGTACAACAGAATATGGTGCCCTAGTTTTTAAGAAGAATGAGCTAGGTTTATGCAGACATGGAAAGAACTTCATGATATTATGTCTTTTAAAAAACCAAACAAACAGCAATTATTTATTTATTTGGCTGCGCCAGGTCTCAGTTGCCGTACATGGGATCTTTGGTTGCGGAATACAGATTCTTTTATGTGCAGCATGTGAGATCTATTTCCCTACCAGGGATTGAACCCAGGCCCCCCTGCATTGGGAGTATAGAGTCCTAGCCAGTGGACCAGGTAAGTCCCAAGGTATTGTGTCCTGACTGATAAACAGAATGGTAGGATGGGCCCATTCATGTACTAATAAAAGCTCTAAATTTGTACGTGCCCTGTGAACAGATGTGTGTATATATGTGTGTAAGTAGGAAAAACTTTAAAGTCATGGTAGGAAGCTTAGAGTGGGATTGTAGGTAAGTTTAGTTGCGAACGTGCATGCATGCGTACTAAGTCACTTCAGCTGTGTCCAACTCTTTGCAACCCTAGAGACTATAGCCCACCAGGCTCCTCTCTGTGGGATTCACCAGGCAAGAATACTGGAGTGGGTTGACATGCCCTCCTCCAGGGGATCTTTCCAACCCAGGGATCCAACCTGGGTCTCCTGTGGCTCCTGCACTGCAGATAGATTCTTTACCACTGAGCCATCAGGGAAGCCCTTAGATGCAAACAGGGGATTTCAAATTTTACTGTCTAGTATATGCTTGTATATGGTTTGTGTTTCATAATGATGCATACAGATAGTCATTGGGTACATTTTTAAAAATCAAAATGATTTAATGGGTTTGTGGTGATGGTTTTAAAATCAGCCCACAATTTCTAGAATACTCCTCCATTTAAAAGGTAAATTTTAATTCTCCTCTTCTTGATGCTCTAAGCTAAGTTGTACTTTCCTGCTCAGAACTGGAATCAACTATTTTTCTTAGAAGCTCAAGCTTCTTGGAGTGGAAAATGACACATAGACTGAACCTTGGGGGAGTTCACTGCCATTAGATTGGTAATTATTTCTTGGATTTTTCAATGGGGAAAGTTAGAAATGCATATTTCTTTTGCTTTCAAAAGAGAAAATAGATTATGAATTCACAGTGTATAAAAAAGTTATTCGGATAAAGGTGCTTTCATGGTGTGATGAATATCCAGTTTTCCATTCTTCTTTTTCTTCAGTTGCTTTTTAAAAATTTAGTTGCTAAGGACTCATCATCATCAATTAATTTTTTTCTTTTGGTAATGAATCTATTTTAGTTAGAAAGACAAAACAATTATCCTCTCTTTTTATAATATAGTTACTTGTCTCTGAATCATTCAAATTAAATTGAGTTGTTGCATAACCAAAATTAGTATCTTTTTTTGGTCTAACTAAATATTTTTAAAATAGTATTTTTGAGACAGAGAAGTAAAAAGAACAAAAATATTCTATAATCTCAGCCCTCAGAAGAGTACCACTAATATCTTTAATAAAAATTATACATATACATGTTAATTGCTCATGGATTGGAAGACTTGATACTGTTAAGATGTCAATTCTCTATACTTGTCTATGTATACAATACACTCAAAATCAATATCACTGCAGTTTTCTTATGTAAAGTGACAAGTGGATTCTATAATTTATATGGAAATGAGAAGGACTTGGAATAGGCAAAACAATTCTGAAAATGAAGAACAAAGTTGGAGGATTTATCCTTGCTAAATTAGAGGCCTACTATAAAGCCACAGTAATCAAAACAATGGGATATCGGCATGAGCATAGTTATATAAATCAATAGAAACAAACAATGAGTCCAGAAATAGACTTGTACATGGTTAAATTGCTTTTTGGTAAATATGTCAAGCAATTCAAAGAGGGAAAAGAACAGTCTTCTCAAAAATGTTATTGAAATGAGAAAAATAGTATGAACAAAGAAGTGAACTGTCATCCTACCTTATACCATCAACAAAAAGTAACTCAACACTGATTTAGATCTATATATAAAAGATATAGTTATAAACTGTCTAAAAGAAACATAAGTGTGATTCATTGCCATGTTATTGACTGTTGGGGTTCTGCAAACTATGGGTTGCTGACCAAATCAGAGCCACTATCTGTTTTTGTAAATAAAATTTTATTGAGACACAGACATGCTCATTCAATTAAGTATTGCCTATGGTTGCTTTCTCACTACAAGAGCTGACCTGAGTAATTATAACAGAGACCTGGTGGTCCACAAAGCCTAAATTATTACTTGTTTTTTTTGTAAAAACTCCTATGTATCTTGGCTCTTCCATTACCTCTTTGGAAAAGTCCCTCAGAGCTATCTGAGAGACTGTATCTAGGCGTACATGCTCAGTAAAGCTCCAAATAAAACATACTTCTCAACTATCAGGTTGTATAATTTTTTTCAGTTGACATCTATAAGGATGTAATAATGTTACCACAATCATTCCCGATTTCAGCAATGTGACTGAATTCATTCTAAATTCCTTATCTAGTTCCAATTCACTTGTCTCACACTTCTCCCACACCACCCTTCTCTCTCAGCAACTCTATATATACTCTTTAACTATATTCAAAATTGCTATTTTCTCAAGAGATCAAATTTGTGGGTGGGGCGGGGGTGGCAAGAAAAGGGGAAGTATAGGGATGTAACATACAACATGCTAAATACAAACAACACTGCTATATGTTCCAAATCCGGAAAGGAGTACATCAAGGCTTTATATTGTCACCCTGCTTATTTAACTCACATGCAGAGTACATCATGCGAAATGCCAGACTGCATGAAGCACAAGCTGGAATCAAGACTGCCGGGAGAAATATCAATAACCTCAGATATGCAGATGACACCACTCTTATGGCAGAAAGTGAAGAAGAACTAAAGAGCCTCTTGGTGAAAGTGAAAGAGGAGAGTGAAAAAGTTGGCTTAAAACCCAACATTCAGAAAACTAAGATCATGGCATCTGGTCCCATCACTTTATGGCAAACAGATGGGGAAACAATGAAAACAGTGAGAGATTTCATTTTGGGGGGCTTCAAAATCACTGCAGATGGTGACTGCAGCCATGAAAGTAAAAGACGCTTGCCCCTTGGAAGAAAAGCTATGACCAACCTAGACAGCGTATTAAAAAGCAAGGACATTACTTTACGAACATAGGTCTGTCTAATCAAAGCTATGGTTTTTCCTGTAGTCATGTATGGATGTGAGAACTGGACTATAAAGAAAGATGAACACCGAATAATTGATGCTTTTTAACTGTGGTGTGGAGAAGGCTCTTGAGAGTCCCTTGGACTGCAAGGAGATCCAACCAGTCAATCCTAAAGGAAATCATCCCTGAATATTCATTGGAAGGACTGATGCTGAAGCTGAAACTCCAATACTTTGGCCACCTGATCCAAAGAAGCAACTCATTGGAAAAGACCCTGATACTGGGAAAGATTAAAGGCAGGAGAAGGGGACAACAGAGGATGAGAGGGTTGGATGGCATCACCTTTGTGATGGACATGAGTTTGAGTAGGCTCCAGGAATTCGTGATAGACAGGGAAGCCTGGTGTGCACCAGTGCATGGGGTTACAAAGAGTTGGACAGGACTGAGTGACTGAACTGAACCAAACTAAGTTATATATGAAGTTTTTAAAGAGTTTAAACTCTAAGAGTTCTCATCACACACGCAGATAACTTTTTCTATTTCTTTAATTTTATATTTATATATGACAGATGTCCATTAAATTTATTGTGGTAATCATTTCTCTAGGTAAGTCAAATCATAATGCTGTACATCTTAAATTTATACAAGTTCAGTTCAGTTCAGTTCAGTCACTCAGTTGTGTCTGACTCTTTGCGACCCCATGAATCGCAGCACGCCAGGCCTCCCTGTCCATCACCATCTCCCGGAGTTCACTCAGACTCACGTCCATCGAGTCCGTGATGCCATCCAGCCATCTCATCCTCGGTCGTCCCCTTCTCCTCCTGCCCCCAATCCCTCCCAGCATCAGAGTCTTTTCCAATGAGTCAACTCTTCGCATGAGGTGGCCAAAGTACTGGAGTTTCAGCTTTAGCATCATTCCTTCCAAAGAAATCCCAGGGTTGATCTCCTTCAGAATGGACTGGTTGGATCTCCTTGCAGTCCAAGGGACTCTCAAGAGTCTTCTCCAACACCACAGTTCAAAAGCATCGATTCTTCGGCGCTCAGCTTTCTTCACAGTCCAACTTTCACATCCATACATGACCACAGGAAAAACCATAGCCTTGACTAGGCGGACCTTAGTCGGCAAAGTAATGTCTCTGCTTTTGAATATACTATCCAGGTTGGTCATAACTTTTCTTCCAAGGAGTAAGCGTCTTTTAATTTCATGGCTGCAGTCACCATCTGCAGTGATTTTGGAGCCCAAAAAAATAAAGTCTGACACTGTTTCCACTGTTTCCCCATCTATTTCCCATGAAGTGATGGGACCGGATGCCATGATCTTCGTTTTCTGAATGTTGAGCTTTAAGCCAACTTTTTCGCTCTCCTCCTTCACTTTCATCAAGAGGCTTTTTAGCTCCTCCTCACTTTCTGCCATAAGGGTGGTGTCATCAGCATATCTGAGGTTATTGATATTTCTCCCGGCAATCTTGATTCCAGCTTGTGTTTCTTCCAGTCCAGCGTTTCTCATGATGTACTCTGCATATAAGTTAAATAAGCAGGGAGACAATATACAGCCTTGACGTACTCCTTTTCCTATTTGGAACCAGTCTGTTGTTCCATGTCCAGTTCTAACTGTTGCTTCCTGACCTGCATACAGATTTCTCAAGAGGCAGGTTAGGTGGTCTGGTATTCCCATCTCTTTCAGAATTTTCCACAGTTTATTGTGATCCACACAGTCAAAGGCTTTGGCATAGTCAATAAAGCAGAAATAGATGTTTTTCTGGAACTCTCTTGCTTTTTCCATGATCCAGCGGATGTTGGCAATTTGATCTCTGGTTCCTCTGCCTTTTCTAAAACCAGCTTGAACATCAGGGAGTTCACAGTTCATGTATTGCTGAAGCCTGGCTTGGAGAATTGTGAGCATTACTTTACTAGCATGTGAGATGAGTGCAACCATGCGGTAGTTTGAGCATTCTTTGGCATTGCCTTTCTTTGGAATTGGAATGAAAACTGACCTTTTCCAGTCCTGTGGCCACTGCTGAGTTTTCCAAATTTGCTGGCATATTGAGTGCAGCACTTTCACAGCAGCATCATTTATACAACACTGTATGTCAACTATATCTCAATAAAAAGGAAGAAAAGTTATTTTATGAAGCAAAAAAACTGCAAAGGATGGCAATATTTTACATTTTCCCCAGTTTCCCTAGTGTTTGACATAAAACAGCTCTATTCTCTTATCCGTTTCTGCATTCAACTTGTAGCAAAAGACTTGTTAATTTCCTAGAAGCTTCTGGATAATTCGATTTAACTTCTTGAGATTATGAGAATAAAAAAGGCTAATAACATTTTCCGGTTGTTAAGAAAATAGCTTTGACTTTATAGACCTCCAGGGATCCCTGGATCACATTTTGGGAACCAACTGGATTACAGTACCTATTTCTATGAATAATCTATTTCTAGACCGTCCAATTTTGGCTCTTTTTTCTCGTAGCCAGTAGTTACTAGTACAAATAAGCAGCTCTGTCCTCCGTGATACTGCTGCTGCTGCTGCTGCTAAGTTGCTTCAGTCGTATCTGACTCTATGAGACCCCATAGACGGCAGCCCACCAGCCTCCCCCGTCCCTGGGATTCTCCGGGCAAGAACACTGGAGTGGGTTGCCATTTCCTTCTTCAATGCATGAAAGTGAAAAGTGAACATGAAGTTGCTCAGTCGTGTCGGACTCTTAGCAACCCCATGGACTGCAGCCTTCTAGGCTCCTCCGTCCATGGGATTTTCCAGGCAAGAATACTGGAGTCGGGCGCCATTGCCTTCTCAGGCTTTAAACTAGATCGAGGGTGCTTAATTAGAGAAGTCACTTTAATCACTAAGAAAGAGGTTATCTGGCAGCGGAGAAGGTCTCTTGACGTTTGACACGGCCTAGCGTGGCAATTCCGTTTAGGCAACGCAAGAAAATATGACCACTGGCCTGTGCCACAAAATTTAAGTTGTCCAAAAAAAACGAAATCGATATCTACGGAATTTTATTGAAGTATTTTAAAACTTTAAATGCCTGCAGACGAGTCGCCTGTTTTTGTAAATAGAGATTTTCGGAAAACTTTTAGTCACTCAAATGCAAGGCCTGGCTCAGGAGCCTAGTCGCGCGACTGGCGGGTGACCCAACTTGCTGACACTCGCTTTCCTGAAGGCGAACTCTCTGCACCCCGCAGCCGACTTCCACTTACGGGCCTCTTCCACCAGGTCGCCTCTGATTGGCTGGGCTGCCACAAGCGCGCTCTGCCATTGGCCGGAAGTCCGTCGGAGGTGGGCGCAGAGAGACTTACCTCGGCCGGTTTACTGGAGAGCGTCATTGTGCTCGGCGGTTGCAGTCCCCGGAGGTAGTGCGAAGGCAGAGAAGCGGCCAGTGCGGCGCCGCTCTAGGTACGTTAGAACCGGGCGAGAGCCCCGCGCGAGCGGCGGTTGACCGGGACGGCAGTTTCTCCGGCGCTGCGTGCCTCCCTGAGGGCCGGTCCCCGGAAACCTCGGAGCGCCGCGCGAGCCGGGCGGTTGTGGCAGGGTTGACTCCAAGGCGTCTGCGGAGTCGCTGGGGCGCCGACCTGGCTGGGAAGACGCCGGCGAAGGGCGAAAGGAAGTGTCTCCTCCCGCTGTCGGAGTGGGCGGCTAGCGAACCGGGAGTGGCGGGCGGCGGCGTGTGCAAGCCGGGGTCGCGGAGGCACGTCCCCTCAGGGTTTGGTTCTCGGCGAGTAAGTACAAGCTTGGGGCCTGACGGGACTACTTTTAGAAACAGACGGAGAAAATGTAGTCCCCTGCCCCATCTTTGGGATTCTGTTGCCACATTTCCAAGAGTTGTTTTAGTTATAATTTATCTGAAGAAACCAGGGGCCAGAAGTTGTGTTCTTGTCCTGGCGGCGGGGAGGCTCTCCTTGATGTATGTTCGAGGGCACTAGACCATTTGATGCCCAAATACCTTTTTAAATTAAAGCACCTGAAGCACAAACGTGTGACATACACCTGTGGAGCGAATCCGTGTAGGGATGCTGTGATTGAAGGATGAAAGCCGTGTACCAGCAGGCGTGGTTCTTTAACACAGTTTATTTTTGAGTAAGTTAAAAAAAAAAAAGACCTGTTTCTCGCCTCCCCTCACTTACTTTCTCCAAACGCCCTCTCCCACCTACTTTCTCCTTTTTGGCAAAGTTCAAGAATGTGTGCTGTACAGAGGAAGCAGTTACTTTGCTTTTTCTCTCTAAAACCTCACTGTGCTTGGAAAACTGACTTCTGTGTTGATGAAATTTCCAACATTGTAACCCAGCACGTGTTGCTTCTTCTATGAAGAGCTAGTGTTCACTGCGCTAAAGACTTCTGTGTGGTCAAGACCTAGGAAAAGATGATCGTACGGAATAATTCATTAGAAACAAAATGTTAAAAATAGAAGAATTATGTGAAATCCATTTAAGCGGGCTGTTATACTAGATTGGGATTTAATACTCTTCATGATGATTTTGTCATGTATTATAGCCAGTAAAATGATCGGCGACATAAGTATTTGCCAAACGGGGAAGAACATTCAAGATAATTTATATCACAGGAAAGCTATTGAAAAAAACAAAAATGAAGCGTCTGACTGAAGGACTAATTACACTGAATTCAGCTCTTGTGAAGTATGTCTTGGTTTATTCATCTTTCAATACATTTTTGGAAATGTTGAGTCTGACCATAATCAAATTAATCTACTTAACTCTCAGTCTTATCTGCAGATTTTTACAGACTACATCGTAAGATTGACTTCTGCTTCAACAGAAATGAACAGTGTGTTATTGGAAATGATTTGCATCCTTTAAGAACTGGTGTATCTAGGTACATCTTGAATTTTCTGCTCTGCTTTCCTTATTGACTCTTGTACTTCACCTCAACCTTCAATTCTACTGTATTTACTTGCTACATAGAATCTTGAATTCTGGTCTGAAAATATTGCATGATCCCTGCATTGTTGCTTGTGCATATCATGTAGTTCTGTTATAGTGGATGTGTACAGCCGTATGTCATTTGATGTAATCAAATTTTAAATAACATAGTTGTTAAAAATAAAAATAAACTTTGATTTTAAATGCACAAGAGTATTCTCATTAAGTTGAATGAGATTATTACATATAAAATACAAACAACCATATTCTATCTTATTCTGTCTCATATTCTTACAATATTTAAATACTTATTCTATTCTCTGAGGCTTAATTAAACCTTGACCCATACTTTTCAAATGCATTACTATAGATTCGGGTAACTTTGTATCCCTTTTTAGCTTTACCAATCTAAGGACAGAAAGCTTGTAGTCAGGCCATATCTAGAGGGAAGTAACCATAACTCTCTCAACTGGGTAGATAATTGAATATAATGTGAAATTTTGAACTTCTCATTAAATTTCTAGGGGTATAAGGGGTTTGTATATAGATAACTATGTAGAGGTATTATATGTTTCTGTTAAAAGTGGTACTATTAGTATATGTTTGAGGTTCTACAGTGTATAGTGCTGCTTATGGTATAGTTACTGCAAAAGTTACTAAGGTCTGTTCTGGTCCTCTTTATTAAGGAAAACGTAGAATCATTGGAGAAGGAAATGGCAACCCACTCCAGTGTTCTTGCCTGGAGAATCCCAGGGATGGCGGAGCCCAATGGGCTGCCGTCTGTGGAGTTACACAGAGTCGGACACGACTGAAGCGACTTAGCAGCAGCAGCAGCATTAAATAAAGCTTCTACATGAAAAGCATCTCACTGAGAATTTAAAAATAAGACACATCTCAGCAGATGAGGAAGTAGTTCTCTTAGAGAAAGGTGTTTGCTGAAATAATGATCTTTAAACGTGACCTAAAAGCAAGTGGAGAATAAAGGAGAATGTTGTATATGGCAGTTTTGATGTTTGAAAAAAGTGAAGGCTAAATTTTTAGGAAATTTGGAGATAAAATTTGATAGCTTTAGGGGAAAGGAAATACAAAAAAGATAATGCAATCGTGATTCTCTGGTTATTTGCTTGTAACAACTCAAGTATTGATTTAATTATATGTGATGAAAAAGGTGTATGCTGCTGCTGCTGCTTCTAAGTCACTTCAGTCGTGTCTGACTCTATGCAGCCCCCATAGACGGCAGCCCACCATGCTCCCCTGTCCCTGGGATTCTCCAAGCAAGAACACTGGAGTGGGTTGCCATTTCCTTCTCCAATGCATGAAAGTGAAAAGTGAAAGTGAAGTCGCTCAGTCGTGTCTGACTCTTAGCGACTCCATGGACTGCAGCCCACCAGGCTCCTCCATCCATGGGATTTTCCAGCCAAGAGTACTGGAGTAGGGTGCCATTGCCTTCTCCAGAAAAAGGTGTATAGGTATAGAAAATAGCTAAATTCTCATCTGTAAGTATAGGACCATGATAATGGCTAAAATTTGTAACTCAGGAAATACAAGTGAGCACATTTTAAAATACTGAGATTCATTTTTTAAAAGTTATATTAAAAGTGATTGCCATAGGCAGTGAGTGTTGACAACCAGCTGTTTCATTGTGAACATTTTATGCTGCTTAATTTTATGCTATTTATTACATTGATAAAGAAAATTTTTAAGTAAAAGCAAAATTCTCCTAGCACCTATTAGAAGATGTTAATGCTGCTGGTCCCTGGACCACAGTTAGAGTAGTAATAATATTCATGCTCGTTGTAAGACCTGACACAAGTTGGTTATGTTTTGTCATTTTCTTGATCACTTTCTTGATCACCTTGTCACATCGTAGTATCTGATTTTTATTGTGATAGGAGATTTCTTTGAATCTTAAGATCCTTGGTTTAAATACTGGCTCCTGAAATGTGTGTGTATGTGTGTGTTTTTAAACTTTTTTTAAAGTTATACAACCTATCTTAGATTCATTTTGATAATTAATGTAAAATATAACAATTGTGCTTTATTTAGTATTGATAATATATTAAGGTAGTACTTTAACAAGAAGCAACCCAAGTGAGAGATATTTTGTAATGAAGAAAACCAATCTACCACCAAAAGTACATAAAATAAATGCAGTCATTATGTACCCATAGCTTTAAACTTTATAAGAAGGGGGAGAGTGATTTAATTGAAAGAAATAGACAAACAGTAGTAGACCACTCTGAAAACACTCTTAATAGCTGGAAGAATATGGACAACACAGCAAAGAAATTTGAACTGGTTGACACCGACATAGAATAACACTGCACCCAGCAGTGTTAGAATACATGGTCTACTCAAATACAGGTGGACCTTTTGGGAAAATTAGCCATGAAAATAGCCTCAACAAATATTACAGGATTGAAATTATTCTGAAGATTCTCTAATTATAATGGAATTAAACTAACCTTCAACAACAAAAATGCAACTTGGAAGTTTGCAATTGCCTGGAAATTAATGTATTTCTAAATAATGGACAGATCATTGTTTACCTCCACAGAAGGAATTATAATGGAAATTAGAAAATATTTCAAACCAAATGAGAATCAAGAGGGTTTATCAGGATTCATGAGACTCAATTAAGGTAGAGCTTAGGAAATTTTGTAGCTTTAAATGCAAAAGGAAAAGGGAATGTGACTGAAAGTTAAAGATCTGAATTTTCATCTTCAATCTAGGCCTGAAGAAAACAGAATCATTGGATATCCCTGGTGGTCCAGTGGTTTGGAATCCTCCCACCAATTCAGGGTACACAGGTTCAATTCCTGGTCCAGAAGATCCACATGCCATGAGGCAACTAGCCCCATGCACCAGAACTGCTGAGCCTGCCCTCTGGATCCCATGAGCTACAACTACTGAGAATACTTGCTGCAGATTCTGAAACCCTTGAGCTCTAGAGCCTGTGCTCTACAAGAAGTCAACCTGCCACAACTAGAGAAAGCCTACCATGCACCAACAAAAGACTCAGCCCAGCAAAAAGAAAAACTTGAGTCATAAAACTAACAGGAAATAATGAAATGTTTGGAACACTACATGTAATAGAAAACTAGAAGTCAGTGCTATGAGAGTATTGATTAAATGGATAAAAGTCTAGTGACCAAGAAAAGGAAAAAAACACATCCTTTATTATCAAGAATAAAAAGAGACATCACTACAGATCTTGATTACATTACAAGTATAATTAGAGGATATTATGAAGAACCTTATAAACCAGGAATTCTGTTAAGTTTTGAAGTATAGTATGGAGAAACAAAATCAACAAAGACAAAATATGGATGATCCTGTATTTTTAAAAATTCACTCATAAGTTAAAACCTTTATCACAAACTTAACTCCAAGCCCAGATGGCATTATGATTAATTATTTCTAAAATTTAAGAAAGGAGTAATACTACTTGCAAAGACAAACTCATCAGAATTAAAGAAAAAAAAAGAGACTTAACAGTTTTTTATATGAATCCTGAATAACTTTGATTTCAAAACCTGATGACTCATCTTTCTTGTCATATTGATACAAATTCCTAAACAAAATGTTACCAAGTTGAATATAAGAACATGAAGCAATTTTTTTTGAAAAGAACATACTATGACTGACAGATTTATTTCAGGAATAATCTAGAGCTCACCAATATGATACAAATTGGGAAAATGAGCTTATATGATCATCTAAACACATGAAAAGGATAAAATCAAAAATACATTAATGATAAAAACCTTCTGGGAATAGAAGGATATTTTATATTTAATGGTGTTAGTGAAACCACATACCCTCTTCAGGATTGATGATCCGAGACAGATGCCCATTAACAACATACCTATTCATTGCATACTGTAGGTTCTAACTAATGCAGTAAGAAAATGAGAATTAGTACAAAAATTTCAAAGGAGAAGGCAATGGCAATCCACTCCTGTACTCTGGCCTGGAGAATCCTATGGATGGAGGAGCCTGGTAGGCTGCAGTCCATGGGGTCATGAAGAGTCGGACATGGCTGAGCGACTTCACTTTCACTTTTCACTTTCATGCATTGGAGAAGGAAATGG
>SJYX01019029.1:312002-324854 GCA_006410675.1 Oreotragus oreotragus | reverse complement strand
AAAAAAAAATCTCAGAACTTACAAGCATGTGGCATTTCACACTGAACCAACTGAGTAACAGGAAATGAAGGTATAACCACTACAAATTCTTCACCAACTTTTGTGTCCTGAAATATGATGTCTGCCCCTGGCAGCTACCATTCCAATTCCACAGGGTATTTTCCAGTCAGACAAGCTGTACGATGATCATTCTTTTCAAAACATTTCAGACCATTCTCATTTTCTTGAATCATAATATCTTCCTTTGTACAATGACCATTGTTTTCAAAACATTCCAGACCATTCCCATTTTCTTGAACCATAATGTCTTGCTTTTTCACTCTCTGTTTTTTCAGTGTTATTCCTTCTTGTACAGATGAAACCAGTCCTTCTACTGACAGATATACAACACTGTTTGCTCCTAGATAATCTGAACTATGCTCAAATTCTGGTTTATTGGCAATAAGCTCTTCTTTTGTTAGTATGTTTATTCCCATGAAGCATGAATGTCTAATTGGTGGTGAAGCTATGTGAATATGTACCTCTTTCGCATCAGACTTGTCCAAGGGCTGGTGTAGGCTTCCTGCTGGGAAGGACTGTTGCCTACACTTTCATGAATGGAGCTGAGTCTTTTCCTTCTGATAGGGAGGGCTGCACCAGGTGATGTATTTTGGAGTGTCTGTCAGCTTAGTACGATTTTAGGCAGCCTATCTGTTAATGGGTGTGGCTGTGTTCCTGTCTTTCTTGTTGCATATTGTGAGGTGTCCAGCACTGAAGCCTCCAGGCCATTGGGTAGAGCCAGGTCTTCATGTCGGTATGGATACTCACTCAACCTGGAAGGGGTACAATGGCCACAAATGGGGTGTGGGAGAAGTGCCTTTGGTGGCAGAGACTGACAGGCAGTTACAGGTGACTGGAACATGCTGGCCTTGGCGGGAGACCCTTCTGTGCCACTCAACAATAGACCACACTTCCCCTAGGGGCATTCCTGGCCATGGAGCCCTTCATTCCCATTCTCTGTGTAGTATCCTCACAGCCAAGAGTTGTCCTCTCCCCAGAGGCACTCTCCCACCTCAATGCTTTACCATTTGGCCCTTGCCAGAACTGGAAATTTCCCATCTCAGACAAGGACCCCGGAGCTGACTTTGAAGGAAGTTTTGGCATGGGAAGCACTCAGGACCCTCGAGCCTATGCTGGTAGAGGAGGCCTTGATTTGAGGCGTGAGTGATCCTGCTCAAAAGAGTGTCCCTCCCAGGGCCCACAGACACAGATGACAGTGGGTGAGGAAGGGGATGCAATGGCACCTGCCTTGCCCCACAGCTTGTGCACCATTTAATAATGACACCTTGCTTCTATGGTGTCCTGGGCTTCCTCTTCAAACATTCCCAGTTACAGAGATTCTTACTCCTGTCCCTCCAAGGTGTCCTTTCAAAGTCAACATCTATCACCTCACTGGATTCACACTTCAAACCCCACTTTCCAACACCCATAACCCCTCCACAACAGGAGACTCAGGATTAATGCTGGGATGCACAGGACTGAGACATGAGCCATAAGTCCAGTTTTTACTTTATCCTGCCCTTCTCAGACCATCCACTGCATTTTCCTTTGCTTCTCCAAAGGCCCCTTTCTGTCTCAGCTAACTTCCCTAATGTGAAAGGTTTTTCTGAGTGTGGGAACTTTTCCTCACCTTCAATTTCCCACCAGGGGTGCTGGTCCCTTTTGTGATTCTTTTTTCTTATAACTAAGCTCCATTATCTTTGGAAGATTTCCCTTTTGCTACCTTCTTGCACTAACCTGCCACTGAATAAATATGTTTAGGGGTTAACCAAAGAATATATTAAATGGAGTTTTCAGGATTTCACAAATTGCCTTAAGGCCACAGCTGTCATCTTTGCTCATCTTGAACATAATTGAAACTCCTCTGCTATTTCCTCAAATCTTAGTGCTTAATTTCCACTTTCAAAGCCATACATAAAAATCAACATTATCCAGCTTTATTAGAGAAGATGACAACAAAGCTACATGAATCTTATGGTATCAACACAGGCATTTGCAACTGGAAATGTGAGGTATCTGGAGCCTGACATTTTGGGAACTTAGCTTCCTTCTCATTGTTGCCTTTACTTTTAAAGCAAAATTATTTCCTCTAACATTCTTCATTTTGACTTTTGGCAATGTATTATTCTTAAATATATACTTCTTGATAAAGTACAATATAATTTGGTCCTTCTGATTAACCCATTATGATGCAAATGTTTATTCAGTCATGTTTTGCACCATGCACCTGATGTTTTTAGGGTTTTATGTGTCTTTTTATGATCAACTTACCCAGCCTAACACTCTGATGACTTGCTTACACATAGGAAACCCTAAGAGGTTTAGTCCCAAACTACTTTTGTTAGACAATGGGTGTTCAAATTCTATCTTGAAAGTTATGCAGAATTTTGAAGCCCCTGCTATTCTTTCTAAGTCTTGGTCCCATACTTCACACAAATTAATTTTCTATATTATGCTTTACTTATGATAATGTGATACAGGCATAATTTTCTAATGTTATATCTTTTACAATGTCATAAAAGTAAAGTTCTTTTCAACAGACAACACAATGTTTTCTTTTAGTGAGAAGCAATAGCTGATACTTACCAAGGTTTTGATGAAAATTCTCACATCATAGGCCATGAGGGTTCAAAAATCCTCCCATATTTTACATGTACTAGGCAATTGTCTTAACATGACAAAAATGAACTTTCAAGGTTATTTAGTTTATTATCTTGATTTCAGATAAGACAGTGAGAATTCTATTCATGTATGGTTTAGAGAAGAATACACAAGCTTATGTCAGGGTTAACCAGTCTTTGTCAGTCCACCTAAGTAAACTGATTTTGTATTCTGTTTTTAACAAGGTAAAACTGGTTTTAAAATCAGGAAATTGGGAGTACATACAGTTGAGTGTGTGTGTGCTTGCACACATCCATGGGACTCAGAGTAATTAAGAATAAGTCTTTATTGCACTATGTTTTATCAAAAAAATTTTTGAAGAATTTTAATAATGGTTTTATGAAGACCTAAAAGGCCTTTTAGAACTAACACCTAAAAAAGATGTGCTTTTCAATATGGGGGAATGGAATGCAAAAGTAGGAAGTCAAGAAACACCTGGAGTAACAAACAAACTTGGCCTTGGAGTACAAAATGAAGCAGGGCAAAAGCTAATAGAGTTTTGCCAGAGAATGAATTGGTCATAGCAAACACCCTCTTCTAACAGAACAAGAGAAGACTCTACACATGGACATGACCAGATAGTCAACACTTAAATCAGATTGATTCTATTCTTTGCAGCCAAAGATGGAGAAGCTCTATACAGTCAGCAAAAACAAGACCGGGAACTGACTCTGGCTCGGATCATGAACTCCTCATTGCCAAATTAAGACGTAAATTGAAGAAAGTGCGGAAAACCACTAGACTATTCAGCTATGACCTAAATCAAATCCCTTATGATTATACAGTGGAAGTGAGAAATAGATTTAAGGGACTAGATATGATAGACAGAGTGTCTGATTAACTACGGATAGAGGCTCATGATATTGTACAGGAGACAGGGATTAAGACCATCCCCAAGAAAAAGAAATGCAAAAAGGCAAAATGGGTATCTGAAGAGACCTTACAAATAGCTGTGAAAAGAAGAGAAGCTAAAAGCAAAGGAGAAAATGAAAGATATACCCATTTGAGTACAGAGTTTCAAAGAATAGCAAGGAGAGATAAGAAAGCCTTCCTCATTGATCAATGCAAAGAAATAGAGGAAAACAGTAGAATGAGAAAAGACTAGAGATTTATTCAAGAAAATTAGAGATATCAAGGGAACATTTCATGCAAAGATAGGCTCATGTAGGACAGGAATGGTATGGACCTAACAGAAGCAGAAGATATCAAGAAGAGGTGACAAGAATACACAGAAGAATTGAAAAAAAAAAAAAAAAAAACTTTACTACTCAGAGAATCACGATGGTGTCATCACTTAGCTAGAGCCAGAAATCCTGTAGTGTGAATTCAAGTGGGCCTTAGAAGGCATCACTACGAAAAAAGCTAGTAGAGCTGATATAATTCCAGTTTAGCTATTTCAAATCTTAAAAGACGATGCTGTGGAAGTGCTGCACTAAATATGTAAGCAAATTTAGAGAACTCAGAAGTGGCCACAGGACTGGAAAAGGTCAGTTCTCATTCTAATCCCAAAGAAAAGCAATACCAAAGAATTCTCAAACTACCACATAATTGCACTCATCTCACATGCTAGTAAAGTAATGCTCAAAATTCTCCAAACCAGGCAGCAATACATGAAATGTGAACTTCCAGATGTTCAAGCTGGTTTTAGAAAATGCACAAGAATCAGAGATCAAATTGCCAGCATCTGCTGGATCATGGAAAAATTAAGAGATTTTCAGAAAAACATCTATTTCTGCTTTATTGACTATGCCAAAGATTTTGTGTGGATCACAATAAACTATGGAAAACTCTGACAGAGATGGGAATACCAGAACCCCTGATCTGCCTTTTGAGAAATCTGTATGCATGTCAGGAAACAACAGTTAGAATTGGCCATGGAACGACAGACTGGTTCCAAATAGGAAAAAAGAGTACATCAATTCTGTATATTGTCACCCTGCTTATTTAACTTATATGCAGATTACATCATGAGAAATGCTGAGCTGGATGACGCACAAGCTGGAATCAAGTTTTCTGGGAGAAACATCAATAACCTCAGATATGCAGATGATACCACTCTTATGGCAGAAAGTTAAGAAGAACTAAAAATCCTTGTAATGAAATTGAAAGAAGAGAATGAAAAAGTTGGCTTAAAGCTGAACATTCATAAACTAAGATCACGGCATCCAGTCTCATCACTTCATGGCAAATAGATGGGGAAACAGTGCAAAGAGTAGCTGACTTTATTTTGTTTAGAACTCCAAAATCACTGCAGATGGTGATTGCAATCCATGAAATTAAAGGACGCTTACTCCTTGGAAGAAAAGTTATGACCCACCTAGACAGCATATTGGAGAAGGCAATGGCACCCCAGTCCAGTACTCTTGCTTGGAAAATCCCATGGACGGAGGAGCCTGGCAGGCTGCAGTCCATGGGGTGGCTAAAAGTCGGACACGACTGAGTGACTTCACTTTCACTTTTCACTTTCATGAATTGGAGAAGGAAATGGCAACCCACTCCAGTGTTCTTGCCTGCAGAATCCTGGGGACGAGGGAACCTGGTGGGCTGTCGTCTAGGGGGTCGCACAGAGTCGGACACGACTGAAGTGACTTAGCAGCAGACAGCATGTTAAAAAGCAGAGACATTACTTTGTTAACAAAAGTCCACCTAGTCAAAGCTATGGTTTTTCCAGTAGTCATGTATGGATATGAGAGTTAGACTATAAAAAAGCTGAGTGAGGAAGAATTGATGATTTTGAACTGTGGTGTTGAAGAAGACTCTTGAGAGTCTCATAAACTTCAAGAAGATCCAACCAGTCCATCCTAAAGGAGATCAGTCCTGGGTGTTCATTGGAAGGACTAACCTTGAAGCTGAAACTCCAATGCTTGGCCACCTGATGTGAAGAGCTGAATCATTTGAAAAGACCCTGGTGCTGGGAAAGATTGAAGGTGGGACAAGAAAGGGACGACAGAGGATGAGATGATTGGATGGCATCATCGACTCAATGGATATGAGTTTGGGTAAACTCTGGGAGCTGGAGATGGACAGAAGAGGCCTGACATGCTGCAGTCCATGGGGTCACATAGAGTTGGACATGACTGAGTGACTCAACTGAATACTTTTAGGGTGATAGATTATCTAGTTCAAAGCTCTCATTTTGCAAGTGAGAAAACAGACTCAAATTGAATAAATAATATTACTAGAGCCACACAGCCTATTCAAATCTGAATTCACATAAAAATTTACCCAATGTTGACCGTTCTTCCTTCTTGGCCTTCAGTATTCCACCCTCAAAGCTTTCGTTACTGCTAAGAATGATGTTTACATATAATGGAAAAACTTTCCGTGTCCACCCCTGCTTGTAAATTTCAAATTATTTAACATAATCTCCAAGGTTGTCTGCTGTCTTGTTTGTGGAACATCTTCAGCCATATTTCTCATTTTGCAGCAGTTCTACTTCCTTACATTTTTACTTTAAATCAAAATTGCTGAGCCTTGGTATTCTTGGCATTTTTAGCAGATTACTGTTTTTGTTTTGGGAAAAAAAATCTTGCTCATTCATTGTTGGATGCTTCTCAGCATTTGTGGCCTCTATTTATTAGTTGTCAGTAGCCCCCCTGCACTCCAACCCAATTGTGACAATCAAAACTTTCCCCAGAGATTGCAACTGACTCTGGGGGTGATAAGTTACTGCCCTCCAGTTTAGAAACACTACTTTGAGACAGTAAATCATATATTGGGACAATTTACAACTTTTAGAAACCCAAGAATGTCATCATCCAGAATTTTTTATTCATTCTGCTCCTTCAGGGGATAACTTTGACTGTTTTGTACTATTTGTAAAACAAAAACAAAACAAAACAAAAATCCTATTTCAAAATTTCAAAAATTCCATAATGAAATTTCTTTTAGTATCATGTTCTCATGTTCCCTTTTTTGAGGCAGTGGGTTAATTAGTGTGAATTTCTAACTTGGAATCCTTGAAGCTTTGTTGAACTCATTAGTAAATGTGTGCATCTTATACCTAAACTGTAAACCAGTTGAGGAAGATACCACTCAGATTCATGTTTAATTTCTCATTCAGTGCTTTCCATGTATTCAGTTTCAAAGCATTCTCTCTGATTGGGCAAGTCAGATAGTGAGTAAGTTAATAGATAAATAAATCAGTGAGTGGATAAATAAATGTTCCATGTAGCTAACCTGATTTGTATAAACTCAGATTCTGCTTAAACAAAATGTTCTTAACAAAATGTCAACTGGATTAGAACCTAATTGGTTATGTAAAAATCAGTCACGGAAATGACTCCCAAACCTAACTGAAAAAACAAACAAACAAACAAACTCTGTCTCCCTTTGAAGACATTCTCTTCTGCTCTAACTCAGTCTGACACATCCCTGTGTTGTTGTTCAGTTGCCCAGTTGTATGCAACTCTTTGTGACCCCAGGGACTATGCCGTGCTAGGTGTCCCTGTATCTCACCACCTCCCAGGGTTTGTCCAAATTTATGTTTATTGCATCTCATTTTCTGACACTGTCTTCTTCTGCCCTCAGTCTCTCCCAGCATCAGGGACTTTTCCAATGAGTCATCTGTTTGTATCAGATGACTGAAATACTGGAGTTTCAGTTTCAGCATCAGTCCTTCCAGTGAATATTCAGAGTTGATATCCCTTAAGATTGACTGTTTTGTTCTTTCTGTTGTTTAAGGAAGTCTCAGGAGTCTTCTCCAGCACCACAGTTTGAAGGCATCAATTCTTTGGCATTCTGCCTTCTTTATGGTACTCTCTCATACCAGAATATGACCACTGAGAAGACCATCGCTTTGACAATAGACTTTTGTTGGCAGTGTAATGTCTCTGCTTTGCAATACACTGCCTAGGTTTGTCATCACTTTCCTGCCAAGAAGCAATTGTCTTCTGATTTCATAGCTGTGGTCACCGTCCACAGTGATTTTGGAAGAAGAGGAAATCTCTCACTAATTCCACTTTTTCCCCTTCAATTTGCCATGAAGTATTGGACCTAAATTCCATGATCTTAGTGTTTTTTTTTTTTTTTTTTTTTTTTTACCTTAAGCAGGCTTTTCACTCTTTTCCTTCACCCTCATCAAGAGGCTCTGTAGTTCCTTTTCATTTTCTGCCATTAGAGTGGTATCATCCACATATCTGAAGTTATTGATGTTTCTCTCACCTGTTTTGATACCAGCTTGTAACTCATCTAGCCCAGCATTTCTCACAGGTTAAACAGAGCGACAGCAGGCAGCCCTGTCATACTCCTTTCTCAATCTTGAACCAGTCAATTGTTCCATACAAGGTTCTAACAGTAGTTTCTTGACCCACATGCAGGTTTGTCAGGAGACAGGTAAGATGGTCTGGTATTCCCATCTCAAAGCTCTCCCAAGAGCTTTCCACAATTTGTCATGATCCACACAGTCAAAGGTTTTAGCATAACTGGTGAAACAGAAATGTTTTTTCTGAAATTCCCTTCTTTTCTTTATGATCCAGCGAATGTTGACAATTTGATCTCTAGTTCCTGTTTTCTAAACCCAGCTTGGACATCTGGAAGTTCTTGGTTTGCATAACACTGAAGCTTAACATGCAAGATTTTAAGCATGAATTTACTAATATCAGAGATGAGTGCAATTATCTGATGGTTAGTATTTTCTTTGGTACTACCCTTCTTGGAAGTTGGGATAAGGATTGACCTTTTCTAGTCCCTGTGGCCACTGCTGGGTCTTCCAGATTTGCTGACATAATGAATGTAAAACGTTGATGGCATCCTCTTTTAAGTATCTGAATTATTCTTCTTGAATTTCAACACATCCACTAGCTTTATTAACAGCAGTGCTTCTTAAGGCCCATTTGACTTTGTATATAATCCCACAGAAAGACAATTCCTGGAGAAAGTTAGACATATAAGTAGAGAGAATTGACTGGAGAAAGTAAATACAAGATAGAAATAAAAAGATGGGGGAAAGGAAGCTCAAGTAAGAAATGAGATAAAGTGAATGAAAAACAAATGTTTAGGAAGTAATAAATTAGGTGAAACAGAGCCATAATTGTGGTAGAAGAAGAAATGAGGTAAAGCTATTTTTTAAAGTGTTTTTCTATCTTTGTTCCATCTTTCCATGAAACCTTATTTTTATTGTTGTTGTTTGAAGAGAAAAATCAAAGATTTATTTATTTCCAAAGTGATTCAGCTTGGGGATTTGCTGAAAGCCAAAATTACTTGAAACTTACTAGACAAATTAAGGCAATCAAGAAAAAATTGACACTGAGATACAAGAAGGAATCTATGCCATTGGACCACTAAGCAACACACACACACACACATATATATACATATAAATGATATTTGAATGAAACCATATTCTGAGTGTTACTGAGTGAGTGCTATTAGTGTTGATCTTTTAGGAGCCATTGTTCATTTAAATCATAGCAGGACATTTCTAAACATTGTATCTTTCATTCTTTTTTTTTTAATGTATATTTATGTTACATATATATATTTATTTATTATTTTATTTTACTTTACAATACTGTATTAGTTTTGCCATACATTGACATGAATCCACCACAGGTGTATACGAGCTCCCAATCCTGAACCCCGCTCCCACCTCCCACCCCACATCATCTCTCTGGATCATCCCCGTGCACCAGCCTCAAGCATCCTGTATCCTGTATCGAACCTAGATTGACGCTTCATTTCTTACATGATAGTATACATGTTTCAATGCCATTCTCCAAAATCATCCCACCCTCTCCCTCTCCCTCAGAGTCCAAAAGTCTGTTCTATACATCTGTGTCTCTTTTGCTGTCTCGCATACAGGGTCGTCATTACCATCTTTCTAAATTCCGTATATATGTGTCAGTATACTGTATTGGTGTTTTTCTTTCTGACTTACTTCACTTTGTATAATCGACTCCAGTTTCATCCATCTCATTAGAACTGATTCAAATGTATTCTTTTTAATGGGTGAGTAATACTCCATTGTGTATATGTACCACAGCTTTCTAGATATGAGTTAGAATTAGCCAGTGACAGTAGTTCACCTTACAGAAGGAAGGTTCCTCTTCAAATTTTAAAAAGAGGCACCAGATTTATATCATTCTAAAGGCCAGATAAATTAAAGCCAGAAATGGAATCCTCTCTGGGCAAAGGTTTTTTCCTACTAATTTACATAAATTGGTGCATCTGATATGCATTGTTTTACTATCCTTATCCTTAAAAATGTTTTATCAGGGATATGAAAATAATCAACACATTGTACATATACTCAGACTTTCACAATGATTATTGCTAGATGTATCCAAAAAACTGGAAGACAGTTGAACTATCATTAGTCTGCAGGTTCTTTGAAAATAAATATTTGTCTTTATTCTCAGTCTCTAAAGTTCTTATTTATCAAATGTTTCTTGAGGTTAATATATAATGTTTATTTTTTCAAAATAGTATTTGAATATTTTCAAGAACTCAACTACAGATATTAAGTTTACACTTACAAATCTTACTCATTCTACTGGCATTTGACATCTGTAGGGAATATAGTTGAGTAAAGAGGTTTCTAGCTATTTATGTTAGAGAAAATGTTCAAGTCATATTCATTTAATTTGGTTTAGAACCTTTAGGGAAATAATGAAGAGATTTCTATTTAGCCATTTCAGTGAAGACTTTGGTGTTTGAGGGTGATTATCAGTATGTCTGGTAACAAAAACTCCAGGAACTTAAAGGCCTCTGAGTAACATGACTCACAAGAAAAAAATCTACTGTATACCACTAACAATTTAATTCTAATGAAACAGTGAATTTCTTTGCCTAAAAATCTCACTTTAAATTCACCACTTCAAAATTATTGCAGTGTATTAACCTTTGTTTCCCTTTAATTGCTCAAGTCATGTGGAAAAAGCAGAAACTGGATTTTGAGTATCCTAGTCCTCCAGAGAATGTCCTTATTTGAATGGGGTTTAAATCAGAGTCCTGAAACCTTTTTCTAAATGCATCTCCATGAAGCCAGCCTCTGTGTCCATTGTAAGGATGTCCCAAAGGACATCTTTATGAAATTGCAGCATTCCTTGTCAGCAACTTTGAAAGAAATAGTCTGCTTCACCATCAAGAAATTATTTATCCATTAAATAGTTAATCTCTGTTTAATTTTAGGATCCCAATAAAAAGTACAACTTAATAAATTTTTAGGTTGGATTCTGGAAAGATTAGAATCAAATCTGTGACCCACATATAGAAAGATTGTCTGTATACATTTTTAACTCATTGTTTTTAAAGTAAGGCATCCTAAATTTTTAGATTTAATGAATTAATTTATTTTTGGCTGCACTGGGTCTTTGTTGTTGCAGCAAGATTTCTCTAGTTGCACCAAGCACGGGCTGCTCTCTAGTTGCAGTGCACTGGCTTGCTGTGGTAGCTTCTCTTGTTGCAGTGCACAGGCTACAAAGTGCATGAGCTCTAGAGTAGTAGCTGCAGCATGTTAGCTCAGTAACTGTGCTGCATGAATATACTTGCCACACAGCATGTGGAATCTTCCCAGGCCAGGAATAAAACACATGTCCCCTACATTGTCAGGCAGATTCCCCTGGACCACCAGAGAAGTTCTTACCTCATTTTTAATGTAAGTAACATTCTTATTCTTATCTTTTCCATTTTATTTAGCTCATTGACTATCTGGTGTTTTACATGGCTTTGTAATAACTATAAAAATACATGTATACTTACAAAGCACTATGAGCAAGTTTCTTTTGTAAGACAGCTTCTATCATCTAGTCCTCATCAAAAATTTTTGGGAAGATAAAATACAATTTCCCATTGTCCTAAGGACAAGAGAACTAAGTAATTTATTAAAGATTATGCAATAATACCAAAGAAGAGACAGAGTATGATTTGTCACTCTAACTCCAAAACTAATGCTCTGAGCCACTACTGTGTATTTCCCTTTGGTGTGCTATGCACTGTATACTCTCTCTCTCTTTAAATGAATTCTTAGATGGGTAGAATTTAGGTGAATAAATGAGTAGGCTGATGATGACAAAGTCTAGATGTCTTAGTGTGTATAAAGACCTGGTCTTTTGCAGTCCATCATTTCTCTAGTTAATGTATTCAGTATTCATTAGTCAAGTCATAATCTTGGCATTCTCCCTCACTTTTCAGGAAAAGAAGTGATTGCATAGAAAACAAAACTTTAATTAAAATTCCACAGCTTATTTTGAAACAGCTTTAATCCTTAATTTGGTTTTGGCTATTGCGTAGAGGGATTTCTTAACCTTAATTCCTAAGTCTTTGTGTTGCTGTCTATCCTTGTTTTTATTATTTTTTTAATCCATGAAAATTATAACACTTATTTTCTTTGTCTGTTTATATGTATATATTGAGTTATTGACTTGGCACACTGACCTCAATGCTCTATACAAATTAGTTTGTTTAGTCTGCACCCATATTTGCAAATAACTTGAATATTTACATTCTAATATCCTCAGTTAATATAAGCATTTGACAATTTAATAAGTAAAGATTTGTCTTTCTCCTAAAAGGCTCAAATAGAAAGGGAATATATTTTATCTTCACTAACATCATTACCAATCAAGTTTGGATATAATTTAGATAATAATTTTAATTTCCTCCATCAGAAAAGCTGAATTATATTAACCAAGTTCCATACACTTTGCTAACTATTGGCAATGTGAAAGATATATCTTTACCCAAAGAAGGACATAAGTTACTGAGAAACAAGGCAGGAATTTCTGGGAAAAGACAGGAAGATTTATAGGTATCAGGAAGTTTTGAGTGCATACATACTAGACATTTGATGTTATTGTTTTTATACAAATAAATAATTCAAACATACAAAGATGGAATAAAAATAATTTTATCTAGATGAAAAGATTACTGGCACAATGGGCTAAAATTATTTCAGGTCTGTTCAGAGTAGAACTTACTTCCCACAAAAAAAAAAAAAAAATCAGATGCTTTTTCCATTTTTTTAGGAAAAAAATTTACATAACATCTGGGTTGGATAGTTGTCCGTCTTTTCCTGTGGATCCTATCAAATTTTTTATTGAATAAGCTTTTTCTTAAGCCATTCTCATTGAGATACTGACATTTGACTTTAGCTCAAGGACTCAAGGCATTCACTTGCAAGTCGTGTCATTACAGTGTACTGAAAAACAGCTA
>SJYX01019029.1:290776-301367 GCA_006410675.1 Oreotragus oreotragus | reverse complement strand
GGAAGCTCTTTTAAGAATTGGGTTTCCCAGGTAGCTCAGTAGTAAAGAATCTGCCTGCCAGTGCAGGAACCATAAGAGACTCCTGAGTGGGGAAGATCCCTTGGAGGAAGAAATGGCAACCAGTTCCAGTATTCTTGCCAGGATAGTCCCATGGACAGATAAATCTGGCAGAATACAATCCATGGGGATGCAATGAGTTGGACATGACTGAGTGAATGTGCATGCACTCACCTATAAGAATATCATATGGGAGCAGTTCATGTCTCCCAGGTAGGAGAAGAAAGGTGACCCTGATAGTAGGTGGAAAGACCTCTAGCCATTTTTCTTAGACTTAATAAGATTCATGTGTTCAGACAAAGGCTTGAAGTTATCAGACAGAGCAAATTTCAGTGTTTGTCATTTTGTTCAGGGCAAGTTCTTCTCCAAACCATATGTTTGCCTGAGAGCTTTTCTTGTCACCCAATTGGATTGTACAAGAGTAGGAAATTCTATCTGGATAACAACTCCTCTCATTTTAAGATACTAAAATATGAGAAGCCTATAATTGTATTTTTCAGGCAAACAAAAGAGATACAGATGATTAACAGAGGAATGAATAAAGATGTGCTACATATACACAATGGAATAGTATTCAGTTATAAAAAGAAACAAAACAATTACTGATAGAGACATGGATTGACCTAGAGTCTTACATAGAGTGAATCAAAAGAGAAAAACAAATATATGAACATATATGTGTGGAATCTAGAAAAAATGGTACAGATGATCTTATTTGTGAAGTAGAAATAGAGACATACCCATGTAGAGAACAAATATATGGATACCAAGGGGAAAAGTGGGAGGGGGCAGGGTGGGAGCAATTGGGAGATTAGGATTGACACATATATTCTATTGAAACTATATATAGCCTATATAACTAATGAGAACATACGATATAGCATGGGAGACTGTACTTAATGCACTGTGGTGACCTGAATAGGAAGGAAGTCTGAAAGGGAAGGGATATATGTATATGTATGACTGATTCATTTTTCTGTACAGTAGAAACTAGCATAACAATGTAAAGCAAATATACACCAATAAAAATTAATTTAAAAAGAGATGCAGATGCCATATTCTTGCTTAGAGCAACTCGTTTACTACATAGGAAAAAAAGTAAATTTAGCTTAAAAATGTATAATTTTTAAGACAGGGATATCTGAGTGTTACCAAACTCAAATTCAACTGCTCCCCACTCAAAGTCAGTAATTTGAGAGACAAGAACCAGTAGAAAAGCGCTTTAATCAGAAAAAAGCTAGCAATCTGGGGAGAAGGTGGACTCATGTTCTGAGATCGACTCTGAAGATTCTGCTTAGCCATGACCATTATTAAAGAAGAAAGGGACAGAAGAATCTCAGTGAATCATTAAGGCAGGAGGTTCAATTTTGCATCTTTCTCCATTATGTGCAGACAGACAGACTCTCTTCAGATGTTATCTTGCCCATGTGATCTGCTTGCAGAATTTCTTAGGGGGCTGAGGGAGGTAGAGAGCTAGTCATTTTTTTAGCTGCTTAATGCTTTATTCTCACTTCTTTTATTCAGTAAAAAGAATCTAAAGTTTACGCAAAGTATATTGTGCATTCAGGAGAGCATAAGTCAAGAGTTGGTTTTAGTTGCTTACTGATCTCATTCCTATGACTAGGTTTCTAAAGTTAGAGGTGGGTATAAATGGTTAAACAGGAAAGAGGTAAAAGAGCTGCTTTCATTAGTGCATCATCTTGGCTGTGGGTAATTTAAATCCAGAAAATTTTATTACATTATTTCAAAACAATTGGATTAATTTGAAACCCCATAATTTCAAATCCATGTTTATAGTAAAGTGAACTGGATTAGGAACAACTCAAATTGTTAAATGTATTTGAACATGTCAGTGCATGTTTTGGTTCTATATCCTGGATCCTCTGCTAACTGTTGATATTTTGATTGATATATTTATTTAATATATCTTTGCTGTTTTCCTCTGTTCACAGAGTTGTTGTGAAGATTCAGTTAAATAAGGTAAAAGTTATAATAAAAATAGTGAAATTAATGAGTAGTATATAAGAGATAATATTTTCCCTATGGCCATTATTTATATATCATCTATTCCTGTTATGAAATTAGCAGTAAAAAATACGATGGAAAAATTCCCAGTGATGGTAAAAACTAATCCAGAATATTTTGAGTCAATTAGTGAGTCATTACTTTTTTGCTGAGTTATATCTAGAATATCAGACATTCCACAGTATGAGTCTAATCTAACTCACTTTCAGTAGTTAGATCATTCAGCTAGAGCCAAATTGGAATTATAAAAATTTACTTTCATGGATTCCATTTCCTGACTTAAAAGTGATACAGTAACTTGCACTAAACTAAAAAGGAGCCACTAAGTAAGAGCTCACAGAGAAATCCCTTCAGTCTAATGGCATGATTGATGTATATACTAGAAAACTGCTCATATATAAACAGGAGTTTTTAGTATTTGAAAAAGAAAGAACTAAGCTAAATTATTTGTATTGTACTTTATAGTCTTTTAAGATAATTACTTTATTGTTCAACATTTATTTTTTAAAGCATTTTGGAAGTAAAAACTCTGTATTCTAATTTCTCTCTAGCTTAGTAGAATATGAATTTTAAAAGTCTTGTTTTACCTGTAACATCCTTTCCCAAGCAATCATAAAAGATATTTACAACAGCTGTGGTTCAGTGACATAAACAATGTTTTTACAGTAAATACTAGTATATTGAGAAAATTCATATGCTCATGAAAATCTGTAAACCTTAGAGTTCCATTCTACAGATGAGGAAGCTGCAGATTTGTTTGTTTGTTTCTAAAATGATCCAGTTCCTATTTGGTAGAACTTTTTCTTGAATACAGTCCAGTGCCTTTATAACTACATTTTGTATTTTCAGTTAAACCACTAAAATGGTGTCACTGACTCATCTCTATGGTTTTAGTTTTCAAGTCTCCAGGAAAGACTGAAGGCAAAAGGAGAAAGAGAGTGGCAGAGGATGAGATTGTTAGATTGCATCACCAACTCAGTGAACATGAGTTTGAGCAAACTCCAGGGGATAGCAAAGGACAGGGAAGCCTGACATGCTGAAGTCCATGGGGCCACAAAAAGTCAGACATGATTTAGTGACTGAACAAGAACAAACAGTGATGAACTGGAATTCTGTTCCTCTGCCTCAACACCTGCTGCCTATCCCTCATCTTTATGTGAATAATTCAGGTGCCTGTTTCACACTAAGCATTTTCAGTGTGGTGGACCAGAAATGAGAAACAAAAAGACAGCTAACTTAAACTTATATTTAGTACAGAGATACTTCCAAATATATCACAAACAGAAAAAGATTAAAACTCTAGCCAGAAATTTCTCATTAATAAAGAGAAAGTCAGAACATCTGATTTATTGGGAAATCTTTCCTTACCAGGACAGAAATGTGTTTGTGTCTGGGATTTTATTTCCCACTGAATTACCTATCAGATATGTTATTCTGGATCACCAGAACTGAAGGTTTCTTTTTAAAATAAGTGATTAAAAACACAGTACCAGTGTTAATGGCACAATAAAATTGACAAGTTGAAAATAAAATGTCATAAATATAAACAAAATAAAGTTCTCATAGCAATATTAACCCAACATATAGCATGCAATGTCTAAATTATGGAGGATTTACAGATCTAAGTAGTAAGCTAAAAACTTCCTCTGAAAAAAAAGGGAGAATGAGAATAAGAAATTTTGATCCAGTTTTCATGCCCTTGATGAGCATGTCTTGATGAAATGCATGTGTTATTGAGGTTTTATTTTTCGTGCTTCAGTTGCATTTATGAGAAAAACAGTCTGCTTTGAATTTGCTACGTTGCTTCAGTGTCCTACTCTTCGAGATGCCATGTACTGTAGCTCACAAGGGTCCCCTGTCTGTGGGATTCTCCAGGCAAGAATACTGGAATGGGTTGCTATGCCCTCCTCTAGGGGATCTTCCTGGCCCAGGGATCAAACCTCTGTATCTTACATCTACAGCATTGGCAGGTGAGTTCTTTACCACTAGCGCCACCTGGGAAGCTTTAACTTATGTTGTTCATTTGCTCAGTCATGTCTGGCTCTTTGACACCCTATGGACTGCAGCATGCCAGGTTTTCCATTAGTCAGTTCAGTCACTCAGTCATGTCTGACTCTTTGTGACCCCATGGACTGAAGCACACCAAACTTCCCTGTCCAACCCCAACTCCTGGAGCTTTCTCAGACTCATGTCCTTTCAGTTGGTGATGCCATCCAACCATCTCATCCTCTGTCATCCCCTTTTCCTCCTGCTTTCAATTTTTCCCAGCATCAGGGTGTTTTCCAATGAGTCAGTTCTTCACATCAGGTGGCCAAAGAATTGGAACTTTGTATTGGAAAAGTATTGGCAAAGCAGAGTATTGGAGGTTTCTCATGAGTTTGCTCAAACTCATGTCCATTGATTTGAGGATGTCATCCAACATTTAGTCCTCTGCTTTAATTTTGAGGATGCATAAATCCAGGTTTTCCCCCTAAGTCTGCTTTGATTGTGCTGGTTTGCCTCTTTGTCCCTCTACATTCTTATCTCTAAAGAAGTGGGAAAGATATTTCTATGCTATAGAGTAAAAGAAAAGATTTACAACAGTAGCTAATACAGTGTGAATTCTGGGTTAATGTTAATCCCATTCCAATGGGAAAGCATTTTAAAATTGTGGCAAAATGATATTGCTTCTGAAAAGCAGGGTCTGGCTCCTGCTCAAAAGCCAATCTAAAGGTCAGGGTGGTAGAAAGGAAAATAAGCTTTAGATAGTCGACTTCAAAATCTATGGTCTGACCAGTGTCATCTTGGCTGTTTTAGGTCAGTTCTAGGTTTATTTACTTTTCTTTTTTTTTTTTTTTAATTTTTATTTTCACTTTATTTTACTTTACAGTACTGTATTGGTTTTGGCATACATCAACATGAATCCATCATGGGTGTACATGAACTCCCAAACATGAACCGCCTCCCACCTCCCACCCCACATCATCTCTCAGGATCATCCCCATACACCAGCCCCAAGCATCCTGCATCCTGCATCAAACATAGACTGGCGATTCGTTTCTTACATGATAGTATACATTTTTCAATGCTATTCTCCCAAATCATCCCACCCTCTACCTCTCCCTCTCCCTCTCCCTCAGAGTCCAAAAATCCACTCTACACATCTGTGTCTCTTTTGCTGTCTTGCCTACAGGGTTCTCATTACCATCTTTCTAAATTCCATATATATGTGTTAATATACTGTATTGGTGTTTTTTCTTTCTGGCTTACTTCACTCTGTATAATCAGTTTCATCCATCTTATTAGAACTGATTCAAATGTATTCTTTTTAATGGCTGAGTAATACTCCATTGTGTATATGTACCACAGCTTTCTTATCCATTCATCTGCTGATGGACATCTAGGTTGTTTCCACGTCCTGGCTATTATAAACAGTGCTGCGATGAACACTGGGGTACATGTGTCTCTTTCTATTCTAAAGGGAACCCTTACACTGTTGGTGGGAATGCAAACTATTTACTTTTCTTTGAGGCAAATTCTCTGAATTGTGGCAGCCTATGTCACAACTATAGTCTGGTCTTCATATAGTTAAATTCTTCACCTGGCAGGGGTTTCAGTATCTATAAGAGAGTGCACAGGATATAACTCAGAATATTATCTATAGCCCTTGAGAAGGAACAAAATACCCTTGACTATGCTTAGAGGTAAGGTGAAGTCACTCAGTCGTGTCCGACTCTTTGTGACCCCGTGGACTGTAACCTACTAGGCTTCTCCGTCCATGGAATTCTCCAGGCAAGAATACTGGAGTGGATTGCCATTTTCTTCTCCAGGGGATCTTCCCGAACCAGGGATCGAACCCAGGTCTCCCGCATTGGAGGCAGACGCTTTAACCTCTGAGCTATGCTTAATGACTTTATTATTATTTGGTCTCCTTTGTTTGTTTTCTTTTGTTTCTCCATGTTCTCACTTCTCTGATTAAACCTATTCTTTGACTAAAGCTTTTCCACAGATAAATGGCAGGCAGAGGACATGGAAAAGCAAAGATCATAGGGTGCTGCTGTGGTTCAATATCGTATGCTACAAAACAAGAGCATTAAACATATTGGTCCTTACACTCAGTCAACAGGCTTATAACTTCTCAGTATGCTACTGAATTTATGCTAAAAAATCCTTAATATATTTTAATTCATTTACACAATTTTAGCCTAGTAGAATTTAAGATGCACAATAATTTTGGAAAGGTGGTAACATGGTGTCAAAAGATTGTGAAATAACATAACAAAAGACACCTAGTAACAGTGATCGGTAAGAATTAAAACACCCTTGCCAGGTGAACTTTTATTTGGCAGCAAGGAGGGGAAGAGAGAGGAGGGCAGTGAGATGAAGGTGTTGAACAAGATAGCTTGAATAATTTAGGAAGAAGAGCAGCAGTTCAATTTTTCTTTCTTGGGTCCTTATGTGCAACGTGTGAAAATTTTTCTTAGACAGAATATGAAAGACATTCTGATTCTAACATCTACTTCTTTCTTATTATAGAAAAGATTGCTGGGTTTGAGGGTGCAAGAAGCTCATCTAGATATTTTCACTCTCTTTCATGTTTCTTTTCCACTTCCTCTTCTTCCCTCAACCCTTCCTCACTACCCTTCTTCCTCCTACTCCTCACATTTTTTTTCTATTTTCCTTTTCAGAGTTGATAGAAAACTCTCCATCTTTTTCTGTTAATCTTCTAACAGAGGGATCATAACCTAGTCTCACTAATGCTGTTGCATTTATTATTTTTTTTCCTTTATGTAGTTTTTTCTCTCTTCAATATCAGTCTAGTCCTATTAGAACAAAATATTACTGTCTAGTTAAATACATTGAATTCAGCTGTGAACTCTCCCTGGTCTGTCTACAGCTATAATAATTTTGCTACACATCCATGCTGACCTATCTCACCCTCATATTTAGATTGACCCCTGAATTTCACATTTTAAATTATGAAATCCTTTTAGGACCTGAGAGCATTTTCTTGTCACATTTATATTTGTAGCATACCTTGTTACTTTATTTCTGTGTCACTTCTTTGCTAGGGTTTGAGGAAGAATATAATAAAAGTTATAAATAATAAGGCTACAAAATAGGGCTAGATTTTTTTTTAATCAGAAACTAAAAACGAGAAAAAAAAAAAGCTTGCCACAATATATTTGGTTCACTGTGTTCTCCCTAGCAGCCAAGTCATAAAGGGCTATGTGTTATTATATTGTATTTCCCCAATAAAGAGAAGATAACTGATAATTTAAAAAAAAATACTCCATTTTACTCTAGCAATATGTTTAATGAAAATTTCCCATGTAGGACAGCTTATGTAAGGAGTATTGTTCATCACAGTAACATAATTGATTATATGACCTTTGAGCAAAATTTTTTTTCTTTTGATGATTTTATTTTTAGAAAAGCATACCATCATATCATAAGTAACTCATTAAAAGCAGTCCTGTTGCTGCTGCTGCTGCTAAGTCACTTCAGTCATGTCCGACTCTGTGTGACCCCATAGACGGCATCCCACCAGGCTCCCCCATCCCTGGGATTCTCCAGGCAAGAATACTGGAGTTGGTTGCCATTTCCTTCTCCAATGCATGAAAGAGAAAAGTGAAAGTGAAGTCGCTCAGTCTGTCCGACTGTTAGCGCCCCCATGGACTGCAGCCCACCAGGCTACACCGTCCATTGGATTTTCCAGGCAAGAGTACTGGGGTGGGGTGCCATTGCCTTCCCCGAAAAGCAGTCCTACAAATAGCAAAATGTGTTATTCATATTGTGTAGCTCTTTTTCTTTCAAAGTTTTGGTGTTTATAAATGGTCACCAACAGAATGCATCCATGTTTTTAAATGAAATAATGCAAAAGATCTGTCTGTTTCAATCTATATTTTAGTTTTATTCTCTAGACACAATTAGACTTGTATATTTTTGATATTAGTTGTTTGTCAGTTGCTTCATTTGCTATTATTTTTTTCCCATTATGAAGGCTGTCTTTTCACCTTGGTTATAGTTTCCTTTGTTATGCAGAAGATTTTAATTAAAAGCTTCTGCACTATTTCTTAATTTATTATTCATACAGTCAGTGTTGGTTGCCCATTATGGTAAAGTAGCAGTTAGCTCTATAAATTCATCACACACAGTCACTTTCCAGTTTTCCTCCTCCTAGAATATAGTCTTGAATCTGAAAAATGTAGTCAAATTTTACAGCAGTTTAACAAAAAATTAGCTGTCAATTGCAATGTAAGAAGTGATTATACATTCAGTCCTTAGTGGATGAGATCTGTGTTGATTGTGATTCTTTTGTTGTTGTTCACCCTGTAAGTCCAGAGTCTAAACTGTTCCTGATCCACAGTCCATATTCAATGAAGAACTGCTGAACATATACATTTTCTTTCAGAGCATCTCTGTTTTTTCAGTTAATAATTGCCTCATTTTTCCTTTGCAACTTACCACTCATGTCTTTATTTATTATCTTTTTGCAAAAGTAATTTTTGATTATCTTTCTATTTTTAAAATTTATTTTCTTGAAGTATAACTGATTTATAGTGTTGTATTAATTTCTGCTGTACACAGTTAATAATTGCCTCATTTTTCCTTTGCAACTTACCACTCATGTCTTTATTTATTATCTTTTTGCAAAAGTAATTTTTGATTATCTTTCTATTTTTAAAATTTATTTTCTTGAAGTATAACTGATTTATAGTGTTGTATTAATTTCTGCTGTACAGCAAAATGATTCAGTTTTATAAATATATACATTATTTTTCATTTGATTTATCACAGAATACTGAATATAGTTCCCTGTGGTATGCAGTAGGACCTTGTGATTTATAATTCCATATACAATAGTTTGCATATGCTAAACTCTCTCTTTATCCCTTCCCAACCTCTTATTTTGTTTTATTGAAATTCTACTTGCCTGGTCTGTCACACTCACAGAACTTTATCTAATTAAACTAGCTAGTCTCAAGCTTATATTAAGTTATATTCAGTAAACAAAATAAAAACATTTAGAAACTTTTGACAATGACAACCATATATGAGAAGTGAATAAAGGTACTACTTTCTAAAGTTTTTATTGCAACATAAATTCAGTAACATGTTAATGTGTTCATTCAGTCATTCACTTATCAAAACAGAATATTTTGAGCAATTAGTATTTGGCAGACACTATTTACATTGAGTGTGAAAGATACACTCCTAAAGATCTTTCCAGACAGGGAAGCGAGATATACAACTAATTAAGCAGCTTGACTAGAACTTAATAAATAGATGCTACAGCAGGCAACAAAGGAGAGAAGAATCTAGAGCTGCAGGGTAGAAGATCATTTTGGAGAGTCATTTGACCAAGTTTATAAAGGGCAAAAGAGTAAGTAGGAAGATAGAAGAACATAGTCACAGCAAATACTCATGAGCTTTGAGATGTATCACATCCTGCAAAGATAAATAGTGCATAACATGTATAGCATAACTTATGGGTTAGAAAAGTCAGATAATAAGGACCTTGAAGGCCAGTTAACACAATATGTGTTCTTTGATGTCATTTAAGGAAAATATATTGATTTAAGAAAGATAATTTTGAGAGCTCTTTGTAGGGTGGATTGGAGAGTGAAAGACCCATAACAGAGAGACAAGATAGAAGCTAATGTACTAGACTAGAAGAAGGCTTTAAAGCACTGAACTTAGAAATTGTCAGCAGGATTATAGAGAAGTGGATTATATGAAGACCCTCAAGACCTTTTAAATATAACACCCAAAAAAGATGTCCTTTTCATTATAGGGGAAGTCAAGAAACACCTGGAGTAACAGGTAAATTTGGCCTTGGAGCACGGAATGAAATAGAGCAAAGGCTTATAGAGTTTTGCCAAGAGAATGCACTGGTCATAGCAAACACAATTTTCCAACAGCACAAGAGAAGACTCTACACATGGACATCACTAGATGGTCAACATCAAAATCAGATTGATTATATTCTTTGCAGTCAAAGATGGAGAAACTCTATACAGTCAGCAAAAACAAGACTGACAGCTGACTGAGGCTCAGATCATGAACTCCTTATTGCCAAATTCAGAGTTAAATTGAAGAAAGTGGAGAAAACCACTAGACCATTCAGGTATGATCTAAATGAAATCCCTTATGACTATACAGTGGAAGTGAGAAATAGATTTAAGGGACTAGATTTGATAGATAGAGTGCATTATGAACTATGGACGGAGGTTCATGACATTGTACAGTAGACAGAGATCAAGACCATCCCTATGGAAAAGAAATGCAAAAAAGCAAAATGGCTGTATGAGGAAGCCTTACAAATAGCTGTGAAAAGAAGAGAAGCAAAAAGTAAAGAAGAAAAGGAAAGATATAAGCATCTGAATGCAGAGTTCCAAAGAATATCAAGGAGAGATAAGAAAGCCTTCCTCAGTGATCAATGCAAATAAATAGAGGAAAATAACAGAATGGGAAAGACTAGAGATCTCTTCAAGAAAATTAGAGATGCCAAGGGAACATTTCATGT
>SJYX01019029.1:254259-276088 GCA_006410675.1 Oreotragus oreotragus | reverse complement strand
ACAATAACTCTGTATGTGAGACAGCAAAAGAGACACAGATGTATAGAACAGTCTTTTGGACTCTGTGGGAGAGGGAGAGGGTGGGATGATTTGGGAGAATGGCATTGAAACATGTATAATATCATATATGAAACAAATCGCCAGTCCAGGTTCAATGCATGATACTGGATGCTTGGGGCTAGTGCACTGGGACAACCCAGAGGGTTGGTATGGGGAGGGAGGAGGAAAGGGGCTTCAGGATGAGGAACACGTGTGTACCTGTGGTGGATTCATGTTGACATATGGCAAAACCAATAAAATATTGTAAAGTATTTAGCTTCCAATTAAAACAAATAAATTTAAATTAAGAAAAAGTTATATATAATTCCATAGTAAAGCTATATAGGCCAGAATGTTTCTTTTTTGATGAATCTATGAATTAAAAATTCAACTTTTTCAATATTTATATAATTTGTTGTTGTTGTTCAGTCCTTAAGTCATGTCCCACCCTTTTCAATCCCATGGACTTAGCAAACCAGGCTTCCCTGTCTTTGTCACCTGGAGTTTGCTCAAACTGATGCCCAATTGGCCAGTGAGCCTACCTAAATATCTCATCCTCTGCCACCCCCTTCTCTTTTTGCCTTCAATCTTTCCAAGGATCAGGGTCTTTTCCAATGAGTAGGGTCTTGGCATCAGGTGGCCAAAGCACTGGAACTTTAACCTTAGCATCAATTCTTCCAATGAATATCCAGGGTTGATTTCCTTTGGATTGACTCATTTGATTTCTGTGCCATCCAAGGGACTCTCAAGAGTATTCTCTGACACCACAATTTGAAAGCATCAGTCCTTCAGTGTAGAGATTCTTTATGGTCCAACTTTCACATCCTTAGATGACAACTGGGAAAACCATAGAATTAACTATCTGAACTTTTGTTATCAGAATGATGTCTTTGCTTTTAATATGCTGTCTAGGTCTGTCATAGCTTTCCTTCCAAGAGGCAAGTGTCTTTTAATCTCATGGCAGTGGTCAAGATCCACAGTGATTCTGGAGCCCAAGATAAAATCTGTCACTGTTTCCACTTTTCTCCCTTCTATATGCCATGAAGCGATGGGACTGGATGCCATGAACTTAGTTTTTAGAAAGTTGAGTTTAAAGCCAGCTTTTTCACTCTCCTCTTTGACCATCATCAAGAGGCTCTTTAGTTTGTATTTTCTTTCTGCCATTAGAGTGGTCTCATTTGCATATCTGAGGTTGTTGATATTTCTCCCCACAACCTTGATTCCTGCCTGTAATTCACCAGCCCAGCATTTTGCATGGTGCATGAGCGAGAGCAGCAGCTGAGATGGTGCACAATCACAGTCAAGAGGAGCTACCCTGTGCCAGAGGTCAGGGGCGGCAGCCCAGAGGAGCTACCCTGCCCCAGAGGAGATACCCGCAACCAAGTCAGGGGCAGTGGCCAAGAGGAGCTAACCTGTATCAGACGTAAGGAGTAGTGGCTGTGCTATGCTGGAGCAGCCATGTAGAGAGACCCCATTTCCAAGGTAAGAGAAAACCAAGTAAGACGGTAGGCACTGAGAGAGGGGATCAGAGGGCAGACAGATTGAAACTACAATCACAGAAAACTAGTGTATCTGATCACACCGACCACAGCCTTATCTAATTCAATGAAACTAAGCCATGCTGTGTGCAGCCACCCAAGTCGGCCGGGTCATGGTGGAGAGGTCTGACAGAATGTGGTCCACTGGAGAAGGGAATGGCAAACCACTTCAGTATTCTTGCCTTGAAAACCCCATGAATAGTATGAAAAGGAAAAATGAAAAGTGTTAGGTGACCCCAAATATTGTTTACCTTGGTATATATTTCATAGATATATGAAAATAATGATTATTATACTGTGATTGGCTGATTATAACCCATTGATGCATAGTGTTATTGAGTCCATCTATATCTTTACAGTTTCTCAATTATTTTATCTGTTTTTTACTGAATTTTGCTATTTTTATGAAACTCTAAGACAAGAAAACTAGTTTTCATTAGCTAAGTCAAAATCAGGGCATCATCCAGAAAATTCCCACTGACTCTTTTACATATGGTCAAGTATATGCTTCAATACTACTGTCTCAAGTCATCCCATCCTCTATCTCACCCACTGTGACCAAATATTTATTTTTTATGTCTTTGTCTCCTTTGGTGCCTTCAAAAAGTACTATCAGTATCATTTTTTCTAGATTCCACATAATATGTGTTAATATACAATATTTGTTTTTCTCTTTCTGACTTACATCAGTCTGCATTATAGGCGGTAGGTTCATCTACCTCATTAGAACTAGCTCAAATATGTTCCTTTTTACACCTGAGAAATATTCCATTATGTAAATGTACCAAAACTTCTTTATCCATTCATAGTCATCTAGGTTGCTTCCATGCCCTAGCCATTATAAATAGTGCTGCAGTGAGCAATGGGGTGCATGTGTCTTTTTCAGCTATGGTTTCCTGAAGATATATGCTAAGTAGTGGAATTGTTGGGTCATATGGTAGTTTTTAGGACTTCCCTGGTGGCTCAGATGGTAAAGCATCNCAAAACTTCTTTATCCATTCATAGTCATCTAGGTTGCTTCCATGCCCTAGCCATTATAAATAGTGCTGCAGTGAGCAATGGGGTGCATGTGTCTTTTTCAGCTATGGTTTCCTGAAGATATATGCTAAGTAGTGGAATTGTTGGGTCATATGGTAGTTTTTAGGACTTCCCTGGTGGCTCAGATGGTAAAGCATCTGTCCCTGGGTCAGGAAGATCCCTTGGAGAAGGAAATGACAACCCACTCCAGTACTCTTGCTTGGAAAATCCCATGGACATAGGATCTTGCTGGGCTACAGTCCATGGGGTCGCAAAGAATTGGACACGACTGAACTACTTCATTTTCACTTTCATGGTAGTTTTATTCCTAGTTTTTAAAAGAATCTCCTAACTGTTCTCCATTCAGTTCAGTTCAGTTCAGTTCAGTTGCTCAGTCGTGTCCCACTCTTTGCGACCACATGAATTGCAGCACATCAGGCTTCCCTGTCCATCACAAACTCCTGGAGCTTACTTAAACTCATGTCCATTGAGTCGGTGATGCCATCCAGCCATCTCATCCTCTGTCTTCCCCTTCTCCTTCTGCCCCCAATTCCTCCCAGCATCAGAGTCTTTTCCAATGAGTCACCTCTTCGCATCAGGTGGCCAAAGTATTGGAGTTTCAGCTTCAGCATCAGTCCTTCCAATGAACACCCAGGACTGATTTCCTTTAGGATGGACTTGTTGGATCTCCTTGCAGGCCAAGGGACTCTCATGAGTCTTCTCCAACATCACAGTTCAAAAGCATTAATTCTTCAGCACTCGGCTTTCTTCACAGTCCAACTCTCACATCCATACATGACCACTGGAAAAACCATAGCTTTGACTAGATCAACCTTTGTTGGCAAAGTAATGTCTCTCCTTTTTAATATGCTGTCTGGGTTGGTCATAACTTTCCTTCCAAGGAGTAAGTGTCTTTTAATTTCATGGCTGTAATCACTATCTGCAGTGATTTTGGAACCCAGAAAAATAAAGTCTGACACTGTTTCCACTGTTTCCCCATCCATTTCCCATGAAGTGATGGGACCAGATGCCATGATCTTAGTTTTCTGAATGTTGAGCTTTAAGCCAACTTTTTCACTCTCCACTTTCACTTTCATCAAGAGGCTTTTTAGGTCTTCTTCACTGTTCTCCATAGTGGCTATCAATTTGTATTTACAGAAACAGTGCAGGAGGATGCACTGTTCTCCACACCCTCTCCAGCATTTATTGCTTGTAGACTTTTTGATGATGGCCATTCTGACTGGTGTGTGATAATACCTAATTGTAGTTTTTATTTGCATTTCTCTAATAATGAGCAATTTTGAGCATTTTTTCATGTGTTTATTAGCTCTCTGGATATCTTCTTTGGAGAAATGTCTGTTTAGGACTTTTGCTAACTTTTTGATTGGGTTATTTAGTTTTCTGATATTGAGCTGCATGAGTTGCTTGTATAGTTTGGAGATTAATCCTTTGTGGTTTCATTTGCTACTACTTTCTCCCATTGTAAGGGCTGTTGTTTAAACCTGCTTATAATTTTCTTCACTGTGGAAAAAAAAAGTTGCTTATTTAGGTGCCATTTTTTTGTTTTTATTTTTATTCCATTACTTTATGAGGTGGGTCATAGAATATCTTGCTATTACTTATGTAAAAGTATTCTGCCTATGTTTTCCTCTATGAGATTCATAGTTTCTCATCTTATATTTAGATCTTTAATGCATTTTGAGTTTATTTTTGTGTATGCTATTAGGAAGAGTTCTAATTTAATTCTTCTACACACAGCTGCCCAATTTTCCCAGAACCACTTATTGAAGAGGCTGCCTTTTTTTTCCATTGCATATTTTTGCCTCTTTTGTCAAAGATACGGTGCCCGTTGCTGTTGTTCTTCAGTCACTGAGTCACATTCATCTCTTTGCAACCCTATAGACTGCAGCACACCAGGCTTCCCTTTCCTTCACTATTTCCTGGAGTTCGCTCAGACTCATGTATATTGGTCAAGGATGCCATCCAACCATCTCATTCTCTGTCTCCCACTTCTCTACCTGCTATCAATTTTTCCCAACATTTCCAGTGAGTCAGTTCCTTCCATCATGTGGCCAAAATATTGGAGCTTCAGCTTCAACATCAGTCCTTCCAATGTATATCCAGGGTTGATTTTCTTTAGGATTGGCTGATTTGATCTCCTTGCTGTCCAAAGGACTCTCAACAGTCATATCCAGCACCAGTTTGAAAGCATCAGTTCTTTGGTGCTCAGCCTTCTTCATGGCCCAACTCTCACATCCATACATGACTACAGGAAAAAAAAAAAAAAAAAACCACATTGTTTTGACTTTATGGACAAAGTGAGGTGCCCATAGTCATGTAGATTTATATCCAGGCTTTCTATCTTGTTCCATTGGTCTATATTTCTGTTTTTGTGCCAGCACTATACTGTCTAGGTGACTGGAGGATAGTTTGAAGTAAGGAAGCTTGATTCCTTCAGCTCCACTCTTCTTTCTCAAAAGGTTGCTTTGCCTATTTGTTTGTTTGGTTTTTTTTTTAAATTGTTTATTTGTTTGTGTGTTTCTATACAAATTGTGAAATTATTTGTTCCAGTTCTGTGAAAAATATCATTGAATAACTTGATAAGTATTCCATTTTTCATAGATTGCTTTGGATAGTATAATCATTTTTACACAACTGATTCTTACAATCCAAGAACATGGTATATCTCTCCAACTGCTTATGTTGTCTTTATTTTCATTCATCAGTGTCTTTTAGTTTTCTGAAAAGAGCTATTTTGTCTCTTTCATTAAATTCATTTCTAAGTATTTTATTCTTTTTGTTGCAATGGTGATTGGGATTGTTTCATTAATTTCTTTTTCTGATTTTTAATTTTTGGTGAATAAGAGTGCAATGAATTTTTGTATCATGCAACTTTCCTATATTCATTGATTGCATGCTAAGTTGCTTCATCATGTCTGACTATTTGCGACCCTATGGACAATAGCATAAGGAAGCTTGATTCCTTCAGCTCCACTCTTCTTTCTCAAAAGGTTGCTTTGCCTATTTGTTTGTTTGTTTGTTTGTTTTTAATGTTTATTTGTTTGTGTGTTTCCATACAAATTGTGAAATTATTTGTTCCAGTTCTGTGAAAAATACCATTGAATAACTTGATAAGTATTCCATTTTTCATAGATTGCTTTGGATAGTATAGTCATTTTTACACAACTGATTCTTACAATCCAAGAACATGGTATATATCTCCAACTGCTTATGTTGTCTTTATTTTCATTCATCAGTGTCTTTTAGTTTTCTGAAAAGAGCTCTTTTGTCTCTTTCATTAAATTCATTTCTAAGTATTTTATTCTTTTTGTTGCAATCGTTATTGGGATTGTTTCATTAATTTCTTTTTCTGATTTTTAATTTTTGGTGAATAGGAGTGCAATGAATTTTTGTATCATGCAACTTTTCTATATTCATTGATTGCATGCTAAGTTGCTTCATCATGTCTGACTATTTGCGACCCTATGGACAATAGCCTGCCAGGCTTCTCTGTCCATGGGGTTCTCCAGACAAGAATACTGGAGTGGGTTGCCATTTCCTTCTCCAGGGAATCTTCCTGACTGAGNCCTATATTCATTGATTGCATGCTAAGTTGCTTCATCATGTCTGACTATTTGCGACCCTATGGACAATAGCCTGCCAGGCTTCTCTGTCCATGGGGTTCTCCAGACAAGAATACTGGAGTGGGTTGCCATTTCCTTCTCCAGGGAATCTTCCTGACTGAGGAATAGAATCCTCATCTTTTACATCTCCTGTATTGGCAGGCAGGTTCTTTATCACTAGTGCCCCCTGGGAAGCCCTATATTTATTGATTAGCACTAGTAATTCTTCTGTGGCATCTTTAGGGTTTTCAATATAAAGAAGCATGCCATCTGCAAACAGTGAGAGTTTTACTTCTTCTTTGCTAATCTGGATTCCTTTAATTTCTTTTTCTTCTCTGATTGCCATAGCTAACACTTCCAAAACTATGCTGAATAATAGTGGTGAAAGTGGGCATCCTTGTCTGCTTCTTGATTTTAGAGATATTTCTTTCAGGTTTTCACCAATGAGAATAACATTTTCTGTGACTTTGTCATATATGACTTTTATTATGTTGAGGTATGTTCCTTCTAGACCTACTTTATGGAGAGTTTTTATCATAAATGGGTGTTGAATTTTGTCAAAAGTTTTCCTGCACCTATTGAGATGATCATATTGCTTTTATCTTCCAGTTTGTTAAGATGGTGTATGACATTTATTGATTTGCATCTACTGAAGAATCCTTGTATCCCTGGGATAAAGCCCACTTGATCAAGATGTATGATCTTATTAATGTTTTGTTGGATTCTGTTTGCTACAATTTTGTTGAGAATATTTGCATGTATGTTCATCAGTGTTATTGGCAGGTGATTTCCTTCTTTTGTGACATCTTTGTCTGGTTTTAGTTTCAGGGTGATGGTGGCCTCATGGGATGAGTTTGGGGGTTCTTCTTTCTCTGTAATTTCCTGGAAGAGTTTGATCAAGTGTTAGTGCTTTTCTAAACTTTTGGCAAAATTCACTTATGAAGCTATGTGAAAGTGTGAAAGGGAAAGTGCAAGTCGCTCAAAGCACTTTCACAGCATCATCTTTCAGGATTTGAAACAGCTCAACTGGAATTCCATCACCTCCACTAGCTTTGTTCATAGTGATGCTTTCTAAGGCCCACTTGACTTCACATTCCAAGATATCTGGCTCTAGATTAGTGATCACATCATCATGATAATCTGGGTCATGAAGATCTTTTTTGTACAGTTCTTCCATGTATTCTTGCCCCGTCTTCTTAATATCTTCTATTTCTGTTAGGTCCATACCATTTCTGTCCTTTATCGAGCCCATCTTTGCATGAAATATTCCCTTGGTATCTCTAATTTTCTTGAAGAGGTCTCTAGTCTTTCCCATTCTGTTGTTTTCCTCTATATCTTTGCATTGATCGCTGAAGAAGGTTTTCTTATCTCTTGCTATTCTTTGGAACTCTGCATTCAGATGCTTATATCTTTCCTTTTCTCCTTTGCCTTTTGCCTCTCTTCTTTTCACAGCTATTTGTAAGGTCTCCCCAGACAGCCATTTTGCTTTTTTTCATTTCTTTTCCATGGGGATGGTCTTGATCCCTGTCTCCTGCGCAATGTCACGAGCCTCATTCCATAGTTCATCAGACACTCTATCTATCAGATCTAGGCCCTTAAATCTATTTCTCACTTCCACTGTATAATCTATATAGTCCGTGGAATTCTCCAGGCCAGCATACTGGAGTGGTTTGTCCTTCCCTTCCCCAGGGGATCTTCCCAACCCAGGGATCAAACCCAGGTCTTCTGCACTGCAGGCAGATTCTTTACCAACTGACCTATCAGGGAAACCCATGAAGCCACATGACTCATGGCTTTTGTTTGTTGGAATACTTTTATTACAATTTTGATCTTGTTTGTGATTGCTCTGTTTCACATCTTCTATTTCTTCCTGGTATAGTTTTGGAATGTCATACATTTCTAAGAGATTGTCTATTTCTTCCAGGTTGTCCATTTTATTGGCATGCACATAGTGGTCACTTATGATCCTTGCATTTCTGTGTTGTCATATATGTTTTTAGTTTCATTTCTAATTATATTGACTTGAGTCTTCTCCCTTTTATTATTGATTAGTGTGGCTTAAGGTTTGCCAATTTTGTTCATTTTCTCCACGAGCCAGCTTTTAGTTTTATGGACATTTTGCTATAATCACCTTTGTGGTAAAGGGTCTGCCTGCAGTGTGGAAGACCTGAGTTTGATCCTTTAGTTAGGAAGATCCTCTGAAGAAAGAAATGGCAACCCACTCCCATATTCTTGCCTGAAGAATACCATGGATGGAGGAGCCTGACAGGCTACAGTCCGTGGGGTCGCAAAGAGTAGGAAATAACTGAATGACTTCACTTTCACTTTTACTTGCATGGAATATCTTTTTCTAGCCCCTCACTTTTAGTCTGTATGTGTTCTTAGGTGTGAAGTCGATCTCTTGTAGACAGCATATATAGGAGTCTTGTTTTTGTATCCATCTGTGTCTTTTGCTTGGAGCTTTCGTCCCTAACACATTTAAGGTAATTACTGAAATGTATGATCATGTTGCCATTTACTTTATTGCTTTGCATTTGTTTTTGTAGGCCCTTTCTGTTTGTGTTTCCTGTCTAGATAATTTCCTTTAGCATTTGTTGCAGAGTTGTTTTGATGGTGTAGAATTCTCTTAACTTTTGCTTGTTGCTTGTCTCTAAAGTTTTTGGTTTTTCCTTTGAATCTGAATGAGATGCTTGCTACATAGGGTAATCTTGGTTGTAGGTTTTTCCCTTTCATCACTTTAAGTATATCCTGCCACTCCATTCTGTCCTGCAGAGTTTCTGTTGAAAGATCATCTGTTAGCCTTATGTTGCTTTCCCCTTGCTGCTTTTATTATTAAAAATATTCTCTCTTCTCTATACAAGTGTGTGAATCTCTTTCAGTGTTCTTGTCTGATGAGAATATTTTACCACTAGTCTAGGAGTTTTGTCTTCTGTTCTGTTTGGTCTGTGAAGTCTTAAAGCTACTGTAAGGGATTGGGACTGAACTCCAGAGGCATAAAATTCAGCTCCAGGAATTTGGACCACCAGAGAACTCCTGACCCCGTGGAATATTATAGTCAAGAGCCCTGCAAAAGGCCTCCATCTCAACACTAAGAACAAGCAGCTGTGAGCTACTTCTCAGCTTGTAAGTGTGATTTGGAATGATCTCTGTGGTGAATTTTCTCCATTTCTCTTTCTGAGAACCTGTCTTGCTGCCCTCTGAGGTTCCAAAGATTCTCCTCCCTGACCTGGCCTGTGACACCTTTGTGTGTGGAAACTTTTCCTCTTTCATGACTCCATCCCTGGGGTGCAGGCCCCTATCCTGAACTCTTTTGTCTCCCTTTTTGCATTTATCTTTTGCCCCACCCCATTCCAAGGAGATTGATTAGCCTTTTTGGAAGTCTGGGGTATTCTACCAGCATGCAAAAGATATTCTGTGGGAGTTTTTCCATATGCAGAAGATTCTTTTATATATTTGTAGGGGAGAAGGTGGTATCCCAATTCTATTCCTCTGCCATTTTTCAGATCCCCCTATTTTATCTATTTTTGAAAGAGAAATATTTAAGTTTCCAACTCTAACTGTGGATTTATCTGTTTTTCTTTCAGTTCTATCAGTTTTGCTTTTCACATTTGGTAGCTAAATTTACTGATGCAAATATATTTAGAATTGTGATGTCTTCATGGTCGTTTCATCCTTTTCTAGTTCTCTAATGTTTTCCTTTGTCTCTGGCAACTCTCTTAGCTGAAGTCTACTTTGCCTGATATTATTATTACTCTTTGTGCCTTTTTTAGATTAATATTTACATGATACTTAATTTTCCATGTTTTTACTTTGTACATATTTCTATTGTCATAGTTAACATGAATGAAGTCTGTAGAGAGCATAGCATAGAGTTTGTTTTTTAATCTACTCTGTCAATCCTTCAGTTGTTCTACTGACAAGCATTTATATTTAATGTAATTATTAAGGCTTAAATAAAATTTTCTCTCTTCTTTTCATTTTCTTTGTTTTCTGCTTTTCATTTTCCTTTTTCTCTTTGACTGTGGATTTCTTGAACAATATTTAGATTGTATTTGAATTTAGTCTTTTGTTTTGAGTATATCTCATTGTATATTTCTGTTAGTACTTNTATTTAATGTAATTATTAAGGCTTAAATAAAATTTTCTCTCTTCTTTTCATTTTCTTTGTTTTCTGCTTTTCATTTTCCTTTTTCTCTTTGACTGTGGATTTCTTGAACAATATTTAGATTGTATTTGAATTTAGTCTTTTGTTTTGAGTATATCTCATTGTATATTTCTGTTAGTACTTTCTCTTTCTACTGCTACATATATTTTTACATAACACAGTCTATCGGTATGCAGTCTTTTACAAGTACATGGGAAGTTAGAAATTTTAACTCCCCTTATATACCATACACTCTACTATTGAGAATTTTCATTGAGTTTATACTTTAGTTATTGTTTTGCAATCCTATCATTTTATTTTTCTTTCTATGTTCAATTTATTTACTGATACTTTACTTTTTTGTTTCTATAATGTCTATACTTACTTGGTGAAGAATTTTTATTGTGATTGGCTTAGTTTTTTATTGGCTAATTCTACATTTTTGTCATCTCAGTGTTGGTATCTGTTGATTGTCTTTTCATTCAAGGCAAAGGAGGGTTTCTCGATTTTAATGAGGTGATTGATTTTTCTATTGAAACCTGAACATCTTAGGCATTATGTTATTTAACCTTCTGCTTTAACTTGTCTAANTGTGATTGGCTTAGTTTTTTATTGGCTAATTCTACATTTTTGTCATCTCAGTGTTGGTATCTGTTGGTTGTCTTTTCATTCAAGGCAAAGGAGGGTTTCTCGATTTTAATGAGGTGATTGATTTTTCTATTGAAACCTGAACATCTTAGGCATTATGTTATTTAACCTTCTGCTTTAACTTGTCTAACAAGAGAAGAGAGGATACCATCTCATTTCTGCCAGGTGTAGGTAGAAATAGCCCTTTAACACCTGAGAGAGACTCTTGTTATTGCTGGGCAGTATTGAGCACTGGGCCTCTGTTGGCATATTCAATGGGAAGAGTAGAAGAATTGTGTTAGTACTCACCATGTGATCCCTATTGACATGGGCTGATGGCTTCGTTACTGTTTGGCATGGACAAAAGTCTTGACTTGCCACTAAAATTTCCTTGACCCTATTCATTGGGAAGTTGGAGAGTTGCCTCATTGCCATTGATTGACAGAAATCCCAGGCTCATCAGGTAGTTGTTATTGACAGTGGGTAAGGGCAGGTGTCCCTGCATAATGCAATGACTACTTCAGCTTCCTACTTGGTTTTTCTGATATTACCCCAGCAGATATGTTGGGATTCATCACTGGGTTCTGGTGAAGTCAGAAGAGTAGACTTTCCACAAGGCCCTTGCTGATGTGGATGAGTATCAGCACCACATGGGACATCCAGTTTGTTTCTGTGGCATTGGTTAGAATAGAATAATTATTTTAAAAGTGTTTTCTGTGTTGCTAGGTTGACATTTTCTTGATTATTCATGGAGAGAACTGGCTTTTGTGTATTTTTTTAAAAATCTGTACTTATTTCCACTTGTATTCACTGATTTATTCATCTCTAAGTCTGGAATATTAAAAAAAGAAAGAAAGAGAGAAACTTACTATTGCACTTCTTTTTATTTTTATTTTTTGGATCCTAGGGTACCTTGATGATCTGCTACATTTCCCCACCACCGTTTAGTCTTCTTATGTTGTTTTTAGCAAAATTTTTAAGGTTTCTAATTTTAGTTAGTAGAAGAAATAAGAAAATTATGTCTACTTCATCTTCCCATAAGCAGGCATAATCCTTTATCCATTTTTACTAGAAGTCATTAGTTTCCAACAATTTAAAAGCTTATTTTTAGCTTAATCCATTTTTTTCTCAATACATTTCTTCCTTTATTTGTTTATTTTTGTCTTTTTGATTGTTTGCAGTCTTGAAAGGATATACCCACATTTTGGTTAAGGTTCAATTATTACTTTAGATAAGTAAGTGTGGCAAATTTTTAGAATACTGGACTAACTTTTAGAGTTAGAATGAAAATTTTGCTGTTTTTAAAGTTTTTTATGAATGTATAAAAGTGTGTATAGATTTATAGCTCTAAAATGTATATGCATTTTACTGCTTATTATGGCATTTGATTACTTATTCATTGCCTAACAATCCAGAGATATTAAAAAGTCAGCCCAGTNAGTGTGGCAAATTTTTAGAATACTGGACTAACTTTTAGAGTTAGAATGAAAATTTTGCTGTTTTTAAAGTCTTTTATGAATGTATAAAAGTGTGTATAGATTTATAGCTCTAAAATGTATACGCATTTTACTGCTTATTATGGCATTTGATTACTTATTCATTGCCTGACAATCCAGAGATATTAAAAAGTCAGCCCAGTTGCCAAGCCAGTATAACATGAAGCAAAGACTTTATTGTTGTTCATCATAAAACAGTCCTGGGATCTAGCACCATGCCTGGTACACCTGGTAAACCAATAAAATTTTGGTGAATGAATAAATAAAATGACTGTCACCCTTATTCCTAGAATATAGCTACTTAATGCTCATATGATGTGAATTATAAAAACGTGCTTACTTGTTACTTTGAAGTTGAATTGAGATTCCCAAAGCTTTTGTTGGAAGAAGAATGCATGACTATGGTTAATATCCAGTGGTTTAAGGTTCCTTCTTAAAAATTTTATGAATTATTCAAACAAATAACAACTGTTAAAGATTCTAAGAACAGCAGAAGACCTAATATTATAAGACACCTGGAGAAAAGGCTGAGAGAACAGAGTTAAGGAAGTAGAGCTGTTGAAGGGTAGAGGAAGAAATACTACATGGTGATTACTGAATATTATGCACCTTTCACATCCCCTATGGCCCAGTTTATTAATAAAAATATAAGGTTAATGCCACTGATCTTCAGTGGATTTTGAATTATTTGAATTATTATTATTTTTTTAATGCCTAAAATTTGAGGGACAGAAATAGGAGTCACCAGAAGCCTTCAGGTTATCTTCCATTTTACATGAGCTCCTGGAGCATGCCTTGCTTATCCATCCTAAATTTCTTTGTCTCTGACACATAGTAGGAGCTCAGAAAATGGTTATTGATTAAATATTAATATTTGCTATTTATATATTATGCTTTTAAGTCTCCCTTTCTTAAGTTGAAAAACTGAAACTGAGAGGTACTGTTTTATTCATACCAGATAGTACGGGGAAAGTTCAGTCATAGTTTCTAGATAACCTTGTTTACCACCTCTCTAGACTGTGGAATGGTGTGTGTTTTAAGTTTATTGTAAGATGTTTCAATGCAATAAGTATACTTGACTGAGTATTAAAGTGCCAAATAAATGATGCAGAAAAGTAGCAATTAATGCTCATGGAAATGAATAATCTAGAAATAATCTAGAAATTAAAGAGATAAAAGAAAAAAAAACATAAACAGGAACAAAGAGGACTTTCATTCTAAAGAATACACATATCTTCTTTCCGTTCAGATTCCCCCGATGCTAATTTGCAGCATTCAACCAAAGAGGTTTCAAATAAATAAAATAGGCTCCTAGGCTCTTCAGTGGTATGCTCAGAAGAAGTAAAAATGTATATATTAGAGTGATCAGGATATTGATTAAATATCAGCATTTGCCAACATGCTTTCCTAAGTTAACATGAAAAATAGCAGTTAAAATCTAAGGCAAGATTTAACAGCAAATAGAGAGTCCCAGCCATTCGTCATGGATATCTGAGGATTTATCATTGCTAACAGAGATTTGCAATAGCATAATAGTAACAGAGATGTTTGATTAAACAAACAACAACAAAATAATGATTCAGTTCGGCTCATTCTCTCAGTCATGTGCGACTCTTTGCAACCCCATGAATCGCAGCATGCCAGGCCTCCCTGTCCATCACCAACTCCCAAAAAACACTAAAAATCACATCCATTGAGTCAGTGATGCCATCCAGCCATCTCTTCCTCTGTCGTCCCCTTCTCCTCCTGCCCCATATCCTTCCCAGCATCACAGTCTTTTCCAATGAGTCAACTATTTGCATGAGTTGGCCAAAGTACTAGAGTTTCCACTTTAGCATCATTCCTTCCAAAGAACACCCAGGACTGATCTGCTTTAGGATGCACTGGTTGGATCTCCTTGCAGTATAAGGGAAACTCAAGAGTCTTCTCCAACACCACAGTTCAAAAGCATCAATTCTTTGGTTCTCAGCTTTCTTCAGAGTCCAACTTTCCATACAAGACTACTGGAAAAACCAAAGCCTTGACTAGATGGACCTTTGTTGGCAAAGTAATGTCTCTCCTTTTTAATATGCTGTCTAGGTTGGTCATAACTTTTTTTCCAAGGAGTAAGTGTCTTTTAATTTCATGGCTGCAGTCACCATCTGCAGTGATTTTGAAGCCCCAAAAAATAAAGTCTGACACTGTTTCCACTGTTTCCCCATCTATTTCCCATGAAGTGATGGGACCAGGTGCCATGATATTTGTTTTATGAATGTTGAGGTTTAAGCTAGCTTTTTTCACTCTCCTCATCACTTTTATCAAGAGGCTTTTTAGCGCCTCTTCACTTTCTGCCATAAGGGTGTTGTCATCTGCATATCTGAGGTTACTGATATTTCTCCCAGCAATCTTGATTCCATCTGTGCTTCTTCCAGCCCAGCGTTTCTCATGATGTACTCTGCATAGAAGTTAAATAAGTAGGGCGACAATATACAGCCTTGACGTACTCCTTTTCCTATTTGGAACCAGTCTGTTGTTCCATGTCCAGTTCTAACTGTTGTTTCCTGACTTACATACAGATTTCTCAAGTGGCAAATCAAGTGTTCTGGTATTCCCATCTCTTTCAGAATTTTCCACAGTTTATTGTGATCCACACAGTCAAAGGCTTTGGCATAGTCAATAAAGCAGAAATAGATGTTTTTCTGGAACTCTCTTGCTTTTTCCATGATCCAGCGGATGTTGGCAATTTGATCTCTGGTTCCTCTGCCTTTTCTAAAACCAGCTTGAACATCAGGAAGTTCACGGTTCACGTATTGCTGAAGCCTGGCTTGGAGAATTTTGAGCATTACTTTACTAGCGTGTGAGATGAGTGCAATTGTGCGGTAGTTTGAGCATTCTTTGGCATTGCCTTTCTTTGGAATTGGAATGAAAACTGACCTTTTCCAGTCCTGTGGCCACTGCTGAGTTTTCCAAATTTGCTGGCATATTGAGTGCAGCACTTTCACAGCATCATCTTTCAGGATTTGAAACAGCTCAACTGGAATTCCATCACCTCCACTAGCTTTGTTCGTAGTGATGCTTTCTAAGGCCCACTTGACTTCACATTCCAAGATGTCTGGCTCTAGATTAGTGATCACATCCTCATGATTATCTGGGTCGTGAAGATCTTTTCTGTACAGTTCTTCTGTGTATTCTTGCCACCTCTTCTTAATATCTTCTGCTTCTGTTAGGTCCATACCATTTCTATCCTTTATCGAGCCCATCTTTGCATGAAATGTTCCCTTGGTATCTCCAATTCTCTTGAAGAGATCTCTAGTCTTTCCCATTCTGTTGTTTTCCTCTATCTCTTTGCATTGATTGCTGAAGAAGGCTTTCTTATCTCTTCTTGCTATTCTTTGGAACTCTGCATTCAGATGCTTATATCTTTTCTTTTCTCCTTTGCTTTTCGCCTCTCTTCTTTTCAGTGCTATTTGTAAGGCTTCTCCAGACAGCCATTTTGCTTTTTTGCATTTCTTTTCCATGGGGATGGTCTTGATCCCTGTCTCCTGTACAATGTCACGAACCTCATTCCATAGTTCATCAGGAACTCTGTCTATCAGATCTAGGCCCTTAAATCTATTTCTCACTTCCACTGTATAATCATAAGGGATTTGATTTAGGTCATACCTGAATGGTCTAGCGGTTTTCCCTACTTTCTTCAATTTAAGTCTGAATTTGGAAATAAGGAGTTCATGATCTGAGCCACAGTCAGCTCCTGGTCTTGTTTTTGTTGACTGTATAGAGCTTCTCCATCTTTGGCTGCAAAGAATATAATCAATCTGATTTCAGTGTTGACCATCTGGTGATGTCCATGTGTAGAGTTTTCTCTTGTGTTGTTGGAAGAGGGTGTTTGCTATGACCAGTGTGTTCTCTTGGCAAAACTCTATTAGCCTTTGCCCTGCTTCATTCTTTACCTGTTAGTCCAGGTATTTCTTGACTTCCTACTTTTGCATTCCAGTCCCCTATAATTAAAAGGACATCTTTTTTGATTGTTAGTTCTAAAAGGCTTTGTAGATCTTCATAGAATCATTCAACTTCAGCTTCTTCAGCATTACTGGTTGGGGTGTAGACTGGGATTACTGTGATATTGAATGGTTTGCCTTGGAAACAAACAGAGATCATTCTGTCATTTTTGAGATTGCATCCAAGTACTGCATTTTGGACTCCTTTGTTGACCATGATGGCTACTCCATTTCTTCTGAGGGATTCCTGCCCACAGTAGTAGATACAATGGTATCTGAGTTAAATTCACTCATTTGAGTCCATTTTAGTTCGCTGATTCCTAGAATGTCAACATTCACTCTTGTCATCTCCTGTTTGACTACTTCCAATTTGCCTTGATTCATGGACTTAACATTCCAGGTCCCTGTGCAATATTGCTCTTTACAGCATTGGACCTTGCTTCTATCACCAGTCACATCCACAACTGTGTATTGTTTTTGCTTTGGCTCAATCCCTTCATTCTTTCTGGAGTTATTTCTTCACTGATCTCCAGTAGCATAATGGATAAAATAAATAATGACAAATCAATATAAATGCCAGCTAAAATGACGACAATTCCATTATACTTAAATTTTATTAGTCATTTAATTTTAAAAGACAAAAACTTTAAAAATGATATATATAAATTGAATGTGGTACCAATTCTAAACTGTGATGAAGGGATAGGGAGCTTATGATACATCAAGGAATTCTCAGGCACCAGCTAGGTGTCCTACAATTCAGTTCAATTTCTGACATTGTCTACTTGTAGATTGCGTAATGAAACTCAAGTTCCTATGTCTAAGGCACAGCAAGACCAGAAAGACCAAAATGTTAGAGTTTGCAGCACAGAAATGTTCATTGCAGGGCCAAAAAGGGAGAACAGGTAGCTTGTGCTCAAAAACCTCACATTTCCTGATAGATTTGGGGGAAAGTCTTATCTTTTATTAGTTTTATTTTTGGCTGCACTGGGTTCTCATTTCTGCACATGAGCTTTCTCTGTTCTTTGTGGCTCATGGTTTCAGTAGTTGTCACGTGTGGGCTCCATAGTTATGCATATGGACTTAGTAGCCCTGTGGCATGTGGAATCTTCTTGGAACAGGGATTGAATACATGTATCCTATATTGGAAGGCAGATTCCCAAAACCTGAACAACCAGGACATTCCAGGAAAAGTTTTTATAGGATAAATTTGGGATTAGGGTTGTAAGGCATGCTATTTCCTTCTGATTCACTGGTGGTGAGATAACAGGAAGTTCTCCAGGAATTTTGTGCTCAGCCCCAAGTTATCATCTTCTACCTGGATGGGGACCTTACTCTCTACATTGGAACTCAAAGACATTGTTGTGTATATTCCCTGAGGAGGAACTAGGAGCCTGGTCCAAGGCTGCATTACTGTTTCTTGACTGCACCTCTCTTATCTCTGTGTTCCTTCTGTTCCATAATTGGCAATTATTTGAATCTGTTCTTTGGATCTCAGGGAAGTTAATTAGGCTGAATGAGGCCTATTTCCCACAAACAAGAAACAAGGGACACAAAGGATTTGTATCCAGGAGCCCTACAGGGTCCTGTCTCATATTCAATAGCATCAATTTCACAGGGTAAAGTTTCTGCCACCCTACCCCACCCCTACCCAGTTCTGATATCAGTTGTAAGATCAGGGTATTATCTGTGCTTCTGACTGCACAGGCATAGACTAGAGGTTTCCATGATCCCCTACTTGATCTTCAAATATCACTCACAAATCCAGGTACTGTATTTCTAACCAAGTGGCTATAAATTAGAGGTTTGGTTAATTTGCTAGAGCAGTGCACATTTACTTACCAGGTTACTGATTTATTAAAAAAGGATGTAACTCAGAAATAGCCAGATGAAAAAGATGTATATAGCGAGATGTGGGAAAAGGGCTTGGATTTCTCACTGATACCAAGCAGGACCTCTTGGGCTGTTGGGCACAAATCCTTTCTGCTTCTTCAATTTGTGTGATTACAGGAAATAGGCTTCATTCAGCCTCCATGATCTTCCATAACTTCCAATGGGAAGGTTTTGGCAGTTGTTAATTAAGGAAGGGAGGGAATGCCAGACAAGGGAGAAACAAATAGTCGAGAGAAATATTAATGCAGCCTTGGGGCAGGGGCCTGGTTCCCCATCAAGGGATTCACATAACAATATCTTTGAACCATTTTTCAGATACTGAAATCTCCTCTAGGTAGCAGAAGCTAACAATTAATTATGCTGCCCACAAACATGTAGATCCCAGAAGAGTGAACCTGAAAGTTGATGATGTTGACTCCTGCTTACCTCACCACTAATGCATCAGAAGAATGCAAGACTGTCACTATCTTGATCATTATTACATAATCCTGATCATGAGTCCTGACTGTAAGACATCTCCCTATTCCCCAGGGAGCAAGTTCTTGGGGCACTAGCCTACTGTGTTCCTTCTTTGCCTGGCAAAAATAAAGCTTCTCTTGCTCTCTCCTCTATAACTATGACTCTGTATAGAATATTCAGCATTAATGCACAGAGAACCAAGATTATGGCATCACCATGCCCCCTCCAGGTGAGTCACCCTCCCAGCACCTCTGTATGTTCACCAGTCTGGAAGCTCTCTGAACAGCTTCCTTTTGAATTTTTATGGAAAATTCGTTTATAGACATAGCCGATTAAATCATTGGTCATAGGCAATTGATTTACTCTTCATTCCCTCCTCTCTTTCCTAAAGTCAGGGGTTGGAAATGAAAATCCAAACCCTCTAACCACATGATTTCCCCCTTGGAAATGAGCTCTCCAGATTATGAGCTTTCCAAAAGTCACTTCATTCAAATAAAAAAAGACATCTTTATCATTCTCGACACTTGTAATTCCAATTTATGAAAATGTAGTGGTTTGGGGAGCTATGAGTCAGGAACTTTGTACAAAGATCAAATATATATGAGAAATGTAATTTGGTCATCTGAATGACCAAATGTATATTCCTTAAAAATCACAGTATTACTTACCTGAACCATAAGGAAAACATAATTTTCAGGGTCAAACATTTTAAAGTTTGTGATTAATTGTACAATGGAAGATGGTTGTTATTGAAGAAGAAATATTTAGCAAAATGAGGTATGTGATCTTGGCCAAATTTTTCAGCTTCTATGTTGTTCTGTATTCTTATTTCAAAAAAGCATGACATTCACAACATAGATCTATTGCCACAATTCAGTTAAACTCAATAGAACTCTTAATGACCTATCTTAGAGCTCTCTCCCACTTATTGTTTTTTCCCATCTCTTTCATATTGGGTTCCCTGACAAGCTTGCTTGAGATGGAAATTATCACGAATAAAGTTTGTTGAAGGATGCTATGAGTCATCACCTAGAGGTGACTTTTGGGGGCAGAATAGACAGAAGCTGGTCTGCAACATAGTCTCAACAAACCTTTCAGCTGACCCCACTATGACTTCTGAAGGTGAGATGACTATTCAGAATTGTTCCAAATTAGGCTGCATCCTGATCACTTATACTCTATATAGACCAGTTATTCATTACAGGCTGCCTGAGAATGGGGCCTACCTTTGAATGAGGGCACTCCCTTTACTTGACAACATCTCAGCACAGCTGTAAGTATCTTAGCTATGAAGGTCACCTCAGCTCACTGACATAGCTGACACTCTTTTTGACACTGAAAGTAAAAGATGTAAGTATTCTTGCCATGTTTTATAGATAAGGCATGGTTACTTATTATACCATTGAAAAATGAGATGAAATATCATATTTTGAGAAGAGTATAAAAAGCATAGAAAACCATGTAGCAGATCCCAGGCCTCTATTGCACTTTTTTTTTTTTTTTCCTTCTAGAATACAAATCCCTACTCTTGCAAAGCCGTCCTCAGTCAGCAGTGTTGTAGTCAATTGATTTGGGGATGTGACGCAGTTTTTACTCATTTTGGAAAACTCGGGCTATTAGAAGAAAGAACAGTACTATATTTACTTAAAAACAGGTTCAGTGGTATGATTTCATAAATACACACCCTCCTGTCTCATTTTCATGAAGATCTCAAGGGTAAAACTTTCAGAGAGCATTACTGAAACACTTCTGCATCAAAAAAACAACAAAACTCAAGAGACTCAGTATAAAATTATTATTACTTTAAGTGTTATTTATTTTATAGCTACATGAATGCCTTATAGTGGTTTCAGTAAATAAAATATATGATATAAAATAAATGTATATAAAATGTGAGAACTAAAGAGCTTACACTATAAAGACTAGACTACAAATGAACTGCAGGTGCTTAAAAAATGAGGATGATGCTGACTTTAGAAGATTGGAAACAAAGAGGGAAAAGAAATAATCTAGTTCTGAAAGTTGGATGGTGCTAAAAGATTAAATTTATTCAACCATTTCACTGCCATTTAGAACACAGGAAATAGTCAAGCCATACAAATAAAATTCAGCCTATTATAGATAGAAAATAAAATATGCATTTTTAAAAAGTCGCCAACACGAGTGCTAGGATACAGTGGAAAATAAATACAAATTTCTTTTTCTCTCATAGTGAAGTCACTCAGTCGTGTCCAACTCTTTGCGACCCCATGGACTGTAGCCCACCAGGCTCCTCCATCCATGGGATTCTCCAAGCAAGAACACTGGAGTGGGTTGCCATTTCCTTCTCCAGGGAATCTTCCCAACCCAGGGATCGAACCCAGGTCTCCGGTGTTGTAGGCAGACACTTTATCGTCTGAGCCACCAGGGAAATCCCATACTGCCCCACTTTTCTCAGCCTCCTCACCAATTTCTTTGCCAAATTTCTCTTCAAATACTCTATTCTTTCCTCCTGCACATTCCTCTTCTTTTTTGCATACACAACTAGAACACGGTTCTTTAATATAGAATTTTTCACACTTTCAATGTCATTTCTTGGTGATTACTCCACAAACATGCTATCCTCAAGTCACTTCAAACTCCTATAGTTACCTAAAGAATCTTTGAAATTCTAAATCCATATTTCAGAAAAGGAAAAATAAAATGTGTCTTTCTACTATTTTGCTGCCTCCAATTCTTTTCAAAATGGATAAAACCCTTTAATGTTGCTCAATCATCTTAGACATTTGTCATTTTAGATTTCTGGGCTTCCCAGATGGTTTTGTGGTAAAGGACCCTCCTGCCAATAAAGGACACATAAGACACATGGGTTCCATTCCTGGGTCAGGAACATCCCTGGAGAAGGAAATGCGAACTCACTTCAGTATTGTTGCCCGGAAAATTCCATGGACAGAGGAGTCTGGCTGGTACAGTCCATGGGAGTAGCAAAGAGTTGGGCATGACTGAGCTCACACACACACACACACACACACACACA
>SJYX01019029.1:212481-235780 GCA_006410675.1 Oreotragus oreotragus | reverse complement strand
GGACAGCTCCTCTAGGCCCTCCTGTGCCTGCGCAGCCCCTGCTCCTCAGGTTGTTCCTCCCGGGTTGCCGGCCGTGGCCTCGGGTGTGGGTGGCTTCTCCCAGCTGCCGCCCCTGGCCTCGGGCTCAGGGTGGCTCCTCCGGGTCATCACCCCTGGCCTCGGGCACAAGGTGGCTTCTCCCGGCCATCCCTGGCCTCGGACGTGGGGTGTCTCTTCCTGGCCGCCCCTGACCTCAGACACGGGGTAGCTCCTCCCGGCCGCCGCCCTGACCTCAGATGCGAGGTGTCTCCTCCCAGCCGCCACTGACCTCAGACACAGGGTAGCTCCTCTCGGCCGTTCCTGAATCGTCGCAGCCTGGCACTCTAGGTTGCTGCCCCTGACCTCGGACGTGGGGTAGCTTCTCTCACCCGTGCTGAGTGTGAAATGGCATTGGGTCTAAAACTACAGCTTGTGTATCCTGTGTATCTTAATTTAAAATAGTTTATTCCTACAAAGTGCCACCCATTATTTGAGCTTTCAGCAAATTATAATCTTTTTGCTGGTGGAAGATTTAATCTTGTTGTTTAGTCGCTCAGTTGTGTCCAGGTCTTTAGCAACCCCATGCACTGTAGCCCACCAGGTCCCTCTGTCCATGGGATTTCCCAATCAAGAATACTGAAGTAGGTTACAATTTCCTTCTCCACGGGATCTTCCTAACCCATGGGTCGAAGCTGTTTCTCTGGCATTGAGGGCAGATTCTTGCCTGCTGAGCCACCAAAGAAGCCCAGAGAATTTAATATATTGGTACAAAGCAATGTGAAGTATACAGATATTGTTGGAAAACTGATATTAATAGACTTGCTTAATGAAGGGTTGCCACAAACCTTCAATTTGTAAAAAGCACACAAAATATGTAAAGCACAATAAAACAAGGAATTCTGATAATGAAAATATGTATGCTTATTTTAAAATTCTCTTGAATTTTAAATGGAACTACAATCTAGAGGAGACATGTAATATGCCCAGTATAGCAAGCAGTACAAGTTATTTGACTAAGTTCCAATCTTTTTCTTCAAAGCAATTGTAACAGATAGTTCATGTAATGAATATTAAATTAGGTCCTGTGGAGTGATGGAAAAAGTGAAAAATCAGAATTCTCTTCAGGAACTTTAAAAAAAAAACAAGCAGACTAATAAACAGCAGGAGAATGGTCCTATGAAAACCAAAAGCAGAAATTCAGAGACAAAGATGCAAGATGTGCACAGTCTTCATCTATGTTGGTATTAGTCACTCAGTCGTGCCCGACTCTTTGCTACCCCATGGACTGCAGTCAACCAGGCTCCTCTGTCCGTGAAATTCTCCAGGCAAGGATATTGGAGTGGGTTGCCATTTCCTTCTCCAGGGAATCTTCCCAACCCAGGGATCAAACCCGGGTCTCCTGCACTGCAGGCAGATTCTTTACCGACTGAGCTACAAGGGAATACAGTAGGATAATTTAAGTGGCCTTAACAATTTGTGACCTTAAATTAAATGAGCAACTTGTGTACAACACACTTTTTTTTTTACATCCACTTTCAATATGCTTTGAGTATAAATGTCTAGGGACTGTTTTGGTAAAGGAAAGGATAATTTCATTTATACCTAGTGATTTTACAGTGAGAAACAAACAATTTAAATTGGCACCTTTATTTTGATCCATTTGCACCATTGTATTGTCTTTGTTCCATTTTCAAAGATCAGTTGCATATAATTGAGTCTATTTCTGGGCTTCTTATCTTGGTTCATTGACTTGTCTATTGTTTTTGCAATAACATCCTGTCTTGACTACTCTAGGCTCATAGTAAATCAAGTCAGATAATGTCAGTCTTCCAACTTTGCCCTTCTTCAGTGTTGTGTTGGCTATTCTGGGTTTTTGAAATTCCATGATATATTTCCTGGTATTTTGGTTGGGTTTACATTGACTCTATAGGTCATATTAGAAAGAACTAACATCTAAACAATATTGAGTCTTCTTATTATAAATATGAAATATCTCTCTATTTAGTTTTTTTTTAATTTGTTCATCATTTTGGAGTTTTTTTCTTGCATATACCTATGATATATGTTATTAGATTTATACCTATGCATTTCATGTCTTCAGTTATTAATGTAAACAATATTATATTTTAATTTCAAATTATATCTGTTCACTGCTAATGTATAGGCAAGTGATTGATTTTTGTTTACTGACTTTATAGTTGCACAATTGATTTTACAACATATTAATTGCAGACCTTTGTTCATTCGTGTTTTCTGCTTTAATAATATTATTCACAAAGAAATGCATTTTTCTTTCTTTCTTTCCAGTCTGTATGCTTTTTATATTATCGTCATTTTGCATTAGTTAGGACTTTATGTATGATGTTAAAAAGCAGTAGTGAGAGGAGATATGTCCTTGCCTTGTACCTAATCTTACTGGGAAAGCTTCCAGTTTCTCACTATCAAGTAGGATGTTACCTATAGTCTCTTTTGGTTTTGTATTTTTAACTATCAGTCTTTATCAAGTTGAGAAACTTTTTCCTAGTTTATGAACAGGTTTTGTCAGAAATGGGTGTTGGATTTTGTCAAATGCTTCTGACATGATCATATGATATTTCTTCTTTAGGTTGTTGATGTGAAGTATCACTGTAGTTGATTTTTTTTTTAATTGAACAAGTCTTGCATACCTAGTTTATACCACTTGATTGTGGTCTATTTTTTTAATATATATACTGTTTGATTCAATTGCTTAGCACTATATTGAGAATTTTCACATCTATGCTCATGAGAGATGTTGGTCTGTAATTTATTTTCTTGTAATGTTTTTGTCTGATTTTTGTGTTAGGGAAATGCTTGCCTCATGGAAAGAGTAAGTATTCCTTCTACCTGTACCTTCTAAAAAACAGTTTTGAAAATTAGTATAATTTCTTCATTAAATATTTGATAGAATTCACCACTCAACTCATTGATCCTGGTGTTTTCTATTTTGGAAAGTCTTTAATTGTCATGATTACATTTCTTTAATAAATATAGGTTTATTGAGATTTTCTATTCCTTCTATATGAATTTTGACACGTAATATCTTTCAAAACATTTTACTATTTAACTTATGTCATCAAATTTGTGGTGTAAAGTTGTTCACAGTATTCTTTTATTATCCTTTTAACACCCATGGGATCAATGGTGATAGCCCCTCTCTCAGTTCTGACAGTGTAAATTTTCATCCTCCTGGTTTTTATACCTTTAATTTGAAAGGCAGAAAAATGAAGATAAACCTCTTGCATCCACCTCAAATTTCCTTGTGAATTTATTGGAAAGTCTGCATTTTTTCTCAAATCGGTTCTTTATTTCTTTTTATACTTATATTTAAAAACAAGCTAGTGGCCCGATCTAAGAAAGAGTTATGTACAAAGAAATCCCCATAAGACTACCAGCAGATTTTTTCTGCAGAAAATTTGCAAGCCAAGAGGGAATGGCATGATATATTTAAAATGTTGAGAAGGGGAATTTCTCTGGTAATCCAGTGGTTAGGATTTTGCCTTCCAGTTTCGTGGGTACAGGTTTGATCCCTGGTCAGGGAAATAAGATCTCACATGCTCAGAGTGTGGCCAAAAAAATAAAAAATAAAGCTTGAAAAAAATATATCAAGAAACTAAAGTGCTGTAAAAGAAAACCTACAACCTAGAACACTCTAACCAACGAAAGTATCATTCATAATTGAGAGAGAGATAAAGAACTTCTCAATTGCATATGGAATATAAAAACAAAATGAAAACAACAAAATAGTTATAGATTCACAGATATAGAGAAGAAAAACATTCATTACCAGTAGGGAGAGTAATGGGGAGAGTATTAACAGATACAAACTACAAAGCTGCATATTGTCACCCTGCTTATTTAACTTATACACACAGTACGTTGTGCAAAATGTTAGACTGGATAAAGTACAAGCTAAAAGCAAGATGGCAGGGAAAAATATCAATAACCTCAAATATGCATCTGACAACACCCTTATGACAGAAAGTAAAGAGGAAAAGTAAAGAGCATCTTGATGAAAGTGAAAGAGGAGAGTGAAAAAGCTGGCTTAAAATGCAACATTCAAAAAATGAAGATCANGGCTCTTCTGTCCATGGAATTTTCCAGGCAAGAATACTGGAGTGGGTTGCCATTTCCTTCTTCAGAGGATCTTTCTGACCCAGGGATCAAACTGATGTCTCCTGCATTGGCAGGTGGATGCTTACCACTGAGCCACCAGGGGATACCTTATGTATAATATATATTACTATATATTTATTATAGCTGAGACTTTACCTGTGAAAAGATGTCATGGATGCATTTAATAATGACCTCAATTTAACACAATTAACTGCTGGTTAAAACTATCTTTTAAAATACCCTTAAAAATACAACCATCCCCACAGTTATTTAATTTTAATCCTTCACACATTTGTGTTCTTTCTTTGGACTGAGTTTTCTTGACCATTTCCCAATATATGTATATCAATACATTATGCTATACATCTTAAACTCACACAGTGCTGTATATCAATTATAATTCAATACAGCTGAAAAAAAATAGATTATTTTGAGGTAGACAGCCTAAGGTCAGAAACTTGCATACAAAATCTTATTAATAAAGTCTTGGTAAAAATAACATCTAAGTAATAACAATAAAAGAAATTCTGTGCAAATTTCTCTTTTCTCCCTTTATCACTACAATTTTCTTAAAAATAGTTTCTTTACTTTTTATTTGTAACTATCTGCAAATAAACCAGGGTAAGGGTGATAAAGAGAGCACCTATTCTCAATAAGGACAGAGAAGTTATAATTTACTAAAGTTGAGATGTAAAGATCATTTGGGGGCCTGTTTTAACTCAGATCAGGATATATGATGAGGCACCTGCATGTTTAACTTTGGTATCCAAATACCAAAGGAAAGAATTACATGGTTCTAAAGGAGCATAAAGATTATTTTACATGAAAGACTCTGAGACAGCATGTATTTTGGCATAATATACTTCTCTGTAAAATACCTAGTTAGCATAGGAGTCTTTTAGAATATATGGACACTCAAAGCACATTATAGCCCTATGATCTCGACAAACTCTTTATATTTTTGGAGAGATGGAAATTAAGAGTAGGTGAGAAAGGAGTTAAATATAAGAGCAAAATATGGGGGGAATCTTTCAAAAATGCATCTTTTTAATTGTCTTTCTTTTCTCCTCTTCTTGAATGCTATCAGGGCACAAAAGCTCTGCAGGCTTTCCTCATAAATGCTCAGCCAGGAATCACCCCTGCTCAGAGGTCTGTAGTGCTCAGGGGGGGCTTCACACTTTCTCCACTCCTCCTCCACCCCCTCCTTAGCACTGCTCTTTCAGTCTTATACTGAAATGTGGGGTGCGGTCAAGTGTGACCCCAGCCTGTCTACCTTCAGAACTGGACCAGCCTCCTGCCGTGGCTAGCTTCAGTTAAGACCAAGCAGCTTCATAAAATAAACATGTGTCTCTCTGAATGCAAGGTGGCATAAAATGATAAGTAAGAGTTCTCAAAGATCAGTTATCAAAGTGAAAATAACAGCAATGGACTTTGTTCACTTTGTTCACTTCAAATAAGAGGATTGTTCTCAAAATAAATGAATACACTCAGATCCTGTATCTGTATAACTGGGAGAGGTGGCTGATCTTATCTAATCAGAAGAAAGGTTCACGAATAAAACAAAACTATCATCATTTCATGGAAAGGGAAAGTTCACCAGAATACGAAAAGCAAGAAACGGGTTGCGAACATGGAAAATATTGCACTTGGATTATATCTGCTTCTCAATCTTGCACTGATGCAAAAAAGACTCAAATGCCTTATTCGTCTGGGTGACTATACACAGACAATGCTTTGCAGCTTTTTAAGAACAGGAAGAACTTTTTTGTTCTTGTTCCATTCCCATTTAGAATTTGCAGATGCACAATCTAAGTTCACCCTGGAACCTGGGACGTGTATGGCATTGTTAGCCATTAAGAAAGCCAATAGTTTACCATCATAATCGTGTCTGAAAGCACCGCGCTGATAACAGCACTGCGTCTAGAGTCTATTATTAATTCATGGCCAGTTCTGTCCAAGGCACTTGGCCTTTGGCCCCTTGCCTGACAGCACAATAGCCAATGAGTTAAAGCAACACTCTTTCCATTCTCCTCACTCTTGTTTAGGCATGTTGAAAGAAACAACTTCATTAAGGTTTGAATTATTTCACGAGGATGCTGTTTTTCTGCCTTCTCCTGCCCTACCCTCACAGCACCCCACCTTCGAAGTTAACTAGTCATGGGCTTCTTTTCTGCTGTTGGCACCAATGATGCCACCTTGTGGGCATTCCTCCCGTTCCTGACAATAACATCGCATCACAGAGAGCTGCGGGCCAGCCTTCCTGGGCCTGGGAAACATGCTCCCCCGGAGCCTCGAGGGCTATTTCTAGCAGCCCACCCCCGGCCACGCAGCGGTCCCCGCTGCACCGCCCCAACAGCATCTTTTTCCAAGGTGCAGGCCGGCGCCGGCGTGGTCGCTGGAGTTGAGCAATGCCGATCCTCGTCGGCTCTGCCGGTTTCAGCCCGGGGAGGCACAAATCGCTTCCAGGAGGCTTCGCATCTGATTAGCGTGAGCCAATGAGAAACCTCCAAAGAGGCAGTGGTTGCCAAAAGAGCAGATGTGTCTGAAGCCTGCATCCGTTCATCTGGTGACCTCCTGAAATCGGTGAAAGATTTATACTGCTAATTATAGACTTTTTTCCCCTTAATTTAGTCATCCTTCTCTTCATTAGAAAAGAAAAAAATACAGTTCCAGGTTAAAATCAAATGCTACTTTAGGAAGGATGTCATCACACGACTTAGCGACTAAACCACCAAACCACCACCATCGTCTTTAGCGGTTTTTGCAAACCACAATTCAGGCTTTCTCGAGTTAGACTGGCAAAACACACAACACACCAGACACACACACAAACGCAATTTACAGAGTTATTCCAAATTAAAGACTCAACACAACAAAAAACAAATGCCCTTTAGTGGGAATTTGATGTTCACTGTAACTTAGAAGTTGTAAAAATAAACCTGGTTGCCTGGGAATTTAAGTGTTCAAATAATTCCATTCCAGAAGAGAGACCTACGGAAGAAATCAGATAAGTAGGTAGGCCACACTACAATTGCTTAATTGTTGAAAGTATTTGATTTTATACTTAAATATTTAGACCACAGATATTTTCTTCTTTTACAAGAAAGAAAGAAAGAAGGGAGGGAGGGAGAAAGGAAGAAGGAAAGAAATAGAACAAATCCATAAAGCTTTCTGNTGCTGCTGCTAAGTCACTTCAGTCGTGTCCGACTCTGTGTGACCCCATAGACGGCAGCCCACCAGGCTCCCCCATCCCTGGGATTCTCCAGGCAAGAATACTGGAGTGGGTTGCCATTTCCTTCTCCAATGCATGAAAGAGAAAAGTGAAAGTGAAGTCGCTCAGTCTGTCCGACTGTTAGCGACCCCATGGACTGCAGCCCACCAGGCTACTCCGTCCATTGGATTTTCCAGGCAACAAACTTGCTAAACATGTAATAATCAGCTCTCAGAAATATGTAAGAGCTGTTGCCAGCATACCCCTGAACTGATTTCAGACACATATTCACGAATTGCTTTAGAATCAGTATATTATAATAGTTAGAAGACTGGATTCTATAAACAGACAACCAAAGCTAAAATCTAGGCCTTACTACTTAAGAGCTCTTAACTTTTATAATCTTTACTTTCCTTCCCTGAGAAATGGGATAGTAATTATATCATCCTCATAGGGAAGCTGTGAAAAAATAATTGAGATAATCTAAGCAAAGAGCTTATCATAGTGTCAACACCATAAAAAGAACACAAAATAAGTGAGCTCTTGTCATTAGTTTTGCATACTGTCATTTCTCCCCATTTATGAAGCACCCCTCATTTCTTAAAATTGGTTCTTAAGTGAATTCTACATTAGAGAAATAGTGTTTGAAAACAGAAAGTATTAACTATGCACCTGTTCATAACACCTAAAGTGTTCCAGTATTTTCAAGAAAAGGCACTTTCTGGTCATATTGAAAAGTTTACATCTTGGGTATATTTAAATTGTTTCCTGTTTCACTTTAATCAAAATGTTAAAGTATGAATCACTGAAATATCTTACATTCATTTTAAAGAAACTTGAAAATCACATGAATCTGCAATGAAATAATCCTGCCAGCCAAATTCATATTTTTACACTGGCATGCTCATAACAGATAGCGAGAGTTAACAGGAATAAATGAACAGACAATCAGCAAAGGAAGTTCTCTCTCACAAACTCTAGCCTTTTCTTGCTTTGGAGCATCTTTCTCTCTCTCTCTCTCTCTGCCTCCCCCCCACAAAACTCCACATCAAAACACACAACTGTAACAAAAAGGCTGAGCAGTGTAGAAACAAAAAATGTTTACCACTTTTCCTTACAGGAAAATTTTGAACAATACAAAAAGAATCATTACCAAAACTTGTATACTTTTTAAAGTAAACCACTAAAAATACTCCTTCATTTAGATGTATATTTCTTCAAATAACCCTGAATTTTTTAAATCATACTATAGCATTTATATTAAGACCTTTTACCACGTCCCCAAAATGAAATTGTCAGAGGAAAATAAATGGTCTCATCCATGAATTAAAGATGAACTAAATGGCCCAAATCAAAATGAATCCTAACGTCAAGCACAAGAGATAAAGTAAAACAGTCAATATATCTGTACTGGGAACTTCAATTCACAAGCATTTGCAAGTCACCATCTTTTCCTTAGTCTTTTTTTTTTTTTAACTCACGTCTAATGACTGAGAAAATTAATTTTTAGAACTTCAGTTTTAAAGAACTTTACTTGCCCTTTCAATGAGTATGCTCCCAAATCATAAAGTAAATCCTTATGCAACATATGCTTTACCTTCTAGGTGCTTCAGAACAGATCACATGCGAACATGAATGAGAACTACTGCTCGATCTGTACAGCTACCTGCCTCTTAAGCACGACACTTATTTGTCATACAAAATTAAACCAGAGAAAAGTATATACTTCAGTCTTTCTTAATGTCTATCTAGGTTGCCCAGAACCCAAAGTAGGCAGACAGTAAGTTCATAATGCTTTTCATATAGAGACAAGATCAATTCAATCAGGATAGGTGTTCTTTGGCAAAAGTAACAAACCAGCAAGCAGCATGGCTGTGTACCTTTTATTCTTTTTAAAACACAAACTGGTCCCCATTCTCTTCCACCTGACAAATATTACATGTTCTTATGGGAGAAAAATAATTTCCAAGAATAACCACAACAGAGCATCTGGCTTTGTCGGCACTGGAGAGTGAATATAAAATCAATTAGGCTTTTAACTGAGGTATACATCAAACCATCTGGCACCCATGGATGTATCTGCCTAACTCACATTACAAGCCGATGGAAACATGTCACTGCCTTGACTTAACTGTAACCAATAATTTGGGACTAAATAAGCCACTGTAGGGGGCTTCCCAGGTAGCTCAGCAGGTACAGAATGTGCCTGCAATGCAGCAGACACAGGAAACACAGGTTCTATCCCTGGGTCAGGAAAATCTCCTGGAGAAGAGAATGGCAACCCACTCCAGTATTCTTGCTTGGAGAACCCCATGGTCAAAGGAGCCTGGCGGGATACAGTTCAGAGTCTCAGAGAGTCAGACATGACCAAAGCAACAAGCACAGGCCACTACAGACTACCTCTCTTGTTATCACCATGAAAAAATTGCATATTAACAAACCACTCCATTTAAAGACATTGATTCCTTTGCTTATATTTTCTTCCTTAGTGTGAAATATCCAGCTCCAGGTATCCATCAATAGAAAACAATAAAATCAAATATAAAAGCATTTTTGGTGAAAATTCAAATACTGAATTTTTTTTTTTAATTCTCTCTTTCCAAACTTAATTGTTCATAAACTCCCTCCTACATAGGAATCGGATGAGGTTTTGGATGTTATCTTTCCAAGCCGTTTTCTATACATTTACATACGAATGTATGTTCACATAGAAGTATATAGACTGGGGACTTTCTCAGTGCCCAGTTGTAGAGAATCTGCCTTGCAGTACAGGAGGTGGAGGTTCGATTCCTGGTTGGGGATCGAAGATCCCACATGTTGTGGAGCAACTGAACCAACACCACAACTACTGAGATCACATGCCACAACTAGACAGCCCACATGCCATAACCAGAGTTCATGCACCACAATGAAAACTTCCCAGTAATGCAACAAAGATCCCATATGGTGTAACTAAGAAACTAGTAACTGATGCAGCCAAATAATGTTTTTTTAAAAAAATAAAATTCTTTAACAGATTCGAATACCAGATCACCTTCGTGGTTCCTGTGAAACCTGTATGCAGGTCAAGAAGCAACAGTTAGAACTGGACATAGAACAATGGAGTGGTTCCAAGTTGGGAAAAGAGTGCATCAGGGGTGTATATTGTCACCCTGCTTATTCAACTTATATGCAGAGGACATCAGGTGAAATACCAAGCTGGATGAAGCACAGCTGGAATCAAGATTGCAGGGAGAAATATCAATAACTTTAGACAGGCAGATGACACCACTCTTATGGCAGAAAGCAAAGAGGAATTAAAGAGTCTCATGAAGAAGATGAAAGAGGAGACTGAAAAAAGTTGGCTTAAAATTCAGCATTCAAAAAATGAAGATCATGGCATTTGGTCCCATCACTTCATGGCAAATGGATGGGGAAACAATGGAAACAGTGACACACTTTATTTTATTGGGCTCCCAAATCAATGTGGATGGTGACTGCAGCCATGAAATTAAAAGATGCTTGTTCCTTTTAAGAAAAGCAATGACAAATCTAGAGAGCAAATTAAAAAGTAGAGATATTACTTTGCCAACAAAAGTCCATCTGGTCAAAGCTATGGTTTTTCCAGTAGTCATGTATGGATGTGATAGTTGGGTCATAAGGAAGGCTGAGTGCCAAAAAATTGATGCTTTCGAACTGTGGTGCTGTATAAGACTCTTGAGAATTCTCTTAGGCAGCAAGTAGATCAAACCAGTCAATCCTAAAGGAAATCAACCCTGAATATTCACTGGAAGGATTGATGCTGAATTTCCAATACTTGGGCTACCTGATGTGAAGAGTCGAGGCTCTAGAAAAGACCTTGATGATGGGAAAGACTGAAGGCAGGAGAAAGTGAAAGTGAAGTCGCTCAGTCATGTCCGACTCTCTGCGATCATGGACTGTAGCCCACCAGGCTTCTCTGTCCATGGGATTTTCCAGGCAAGAGTACTGGAGTGGGTTGCCATTGCCTTCTCCAGGGAGTCTTCCAGACCCAGGGATCGAACCCAGGTCTCCCACATTGCAGGCAGACGCTTTACGCTCTGAGCCACCAAGGAAGCCCGAAGGCAGGAGAAGGGGACGAGAAAGGATGAGAGGGTCAGATGGCATCAATGGACATGAGTTTGAGCAAACTCCAGGAGGGAAGCTGGCGTGCTGCAGTCCACGGGGTTGCAAGCAGTCAAGACATGACTGAGCAACTGAACAACAAAGATGGGCTTTATCCATTAATGGGCTCACTGTGTGTCAATTACACATTTTAACTTACTGATGTGTATTGAAGATCACTGTTCAGTTCAGTCGCTCAGTGTGTCTGACTCTTTACGACTCCATGAATCGCAGCACGCCAGGCCTCCCTGTCCATCACCAACTCCTGGAGTCCACCCAAACTCATGCCCATCGAGTCTGTGATGCCATCCAGCCATCTCATCCTCGGCCGTCCCCTTCTCCTCCTGCCCCCAATCCCTCCCAGCATCAGAGTCTTTTCCAATGAGTCAACTCTTTGCATGAGGTGGCCAAAGTACTGGAGTTTCAGCTTTAGCATCAGTCCTTCCAATGAACACCCAGGACTGATCTCCTGTAGGATGGACTGGTTGGATCTCCTGGCAGTCCAAGGGACTCTCAAGAGTCTTCTCCAACACCACAGTTCAAAAGTATCAATTCTTTGGCGCTCAGCCTTCTTCACAGTCCAACTATCACAGCCATACATGACCACAGGAGAAACCATAGCCTCGACTAGACGGACCTTAGTCGGCAAAGTAATATCTCTGCTTTTGAACATGCTATCTTGGTTGGTCATAACTTTTCTTCCAAGGAGTAAGCGTCTTTTAATGCAGTAAATAGATCTCTATTTACTGCATTCTTCATGACCACTAAAGAATCTAGATAAACCATATTCCTCCTGAAGACTGGTTCAAAGACTGGTTCAAGTTTAATATGATGCAACATTGTTATTCAACTTGGACCTTCACCCTCCCACCCTGGACAACCAGCCTAAAACAGTGACTTACAAAAGAAAGTACTCAATGTTAGATGAGTTGACCTCAAGCTACAATTTTACCTCTTTCTGGAAAATTAAGCAAACATCTAGACAGGGACACAGTAGTTACAGCCCTAATGGCAGATCTTTACTTTTTTTTTTTTCCACAATCTTAGTATTCTAATATGAAAACAAGCAAATTTACCTTTCTGTGTCACACAATTAACCCAAGTCACGCACCAAATAACCTTCAGAGTAATGCAGAGATATATCAAAATGTATTTTGAAAATTAATGAGGTATTAAATTTTGATAGTTTAATAGCATAAGAAAATAGGCAGGGCACCATACCAAAGAACATGGATTCTGACTCAGTGCATAATCAGGCAAAGGATTCTAGGTAAATCAGCCTGAGTTTCTCCATCCATAAGTGGCAATACACTCAACTATGCTTCAAAGAACAGTTCTGAAGCAAATAAGAAAATCAATGTGCTGCAAACAGAAAATGTCAATAAAATCATTTTCTCAGCCTAATTAAAAATACATCTCACAATGGAAACTCAGGAACACAGAGATATAAATTAAGACAAAAGTTGATCTTCTACCAAGAAATGTGAAGACAGTATTCTCTGGAGTGGAACAGATGGTCTGAAGTTGACGCAGGTTTGTTTTTTCTCAGCCACCCATCTGCTGAGTGGCCTTTGGCAAGACACAATAACCACTGAGGGCCAGCTCGTCCATGAACTATGGAGATATCAAATTTCCCTAAAAAATAGAGTTGTCATTGCTGTTGTTTAAGTTGCTATCTGAAGACAAGAACCAAGCAAAATTACATCTACCATATGGGGCAAAATATCCTCTAAAATGTTTACATATCCTACAATTCCAATATAATTGTGGTGCTGTATTCCACTGACTTATTAATACCTGGAATACTGTAGAAAATAAATATCAAATTGGATATAAGGAAAATCTTCACATTTTCCACTTTATGTTTTCAAAATTCTAATCACAACAGTTCCCCAGACTAGGAAAGTGAATATTGCCAGACTTTCACACATTCCATGGGAGTCCATAGTTCTGGGTAGTCATCCTTGTCATATTCTTTTTCTCTTCATCGGTTTGCACCAAACATTAACAGAAGATTTCCTTAAAGAAGGAAATATGTACCCTGTCTCAATCACAGGATAAATTCTTTCGGAGATCAGCTTTTTCAAAGACAAGGTTAAATGTGACCGTAAGAGATGAAACTAATATGTCTGGGTTTCCACATGTCTCAAGACTTTGGATCCCTTCAGAAAAGCTCAAGTAATTCCAAGTGGCATTGCTAAGAACACAGGTCCACTTGGGAAAGGTTCTATTAGCAGATAAAACAGGTTAACTGATAGTACATCACCATTTAAAGAGTCACAGCCTGCAAATTTAACAGTTAATTATGAAAATCCCTAGTGAATTAATAGGGGCTCATATGATTTGCTCAATGTTCATATTTTCTCCTTGGCATACATCTTCTGTAGTATAATCTTATTAAACATAATATTAAGTAGACATGTCAGTCTATTTTATTTTTCTAATTATTTTAACATGCAGCTGACTCAAATACGACAGTGCAAACCTAAAGATATACTAGTTTGACATTCCACCCCACATGACTTCTCTCCTTTTGTATATCCTAACAGGAATGTTGTATTAGGTCAATCCTGTTCATATGTATCTTTTAATGTTTTAAATTATGGAAGTATGATAACACATTTACAGGAGATTTGGAAAATACAGAACAAAGTTGCACATAGTTTTACTATATTTTTTTAAAATAGATAAATTAAGATTTTTGGAGTTTCAATATTAAACTCTCAAAAATTAATAGAATGAATAGAGAAAAAAGTAGAAGGATATAGTAGACCTGAAAAGCACTATGAACCTATTCAGCACAATTAAGATTTATATAATTTTCACACAACAGCAGGATATAAATTCTAAGTTCCCACAGACTACAAGACACTGGAACTATAACCAGGGATATAAAACAAGATGCAAAAATTTCATGGTCTGAGGGTATTGAAATCATACAGAGTCTGTTCTCTTATCACTGCTGTTCACAAGTATCTTAAGTAGAAGTCATTGTTGGTGAGAACCACATATAAGGCATTTTGAAAGCAAGACATTCAAAGAGAAACTGAGGAAAGACTTCTGCTATGAATTAAGCCTCAAAATGATATGCAAGAGTCTATTAATATTCACATGTGCTACTAATGATTCATTGGATATAGCTCCTGCTTTCAAACACTAGTAAGTTAAACCTATATTTGTCACAAGCTCAATAAAAACTTAATAAAACAACTCTGCACACTCTAGATAATGGCCCACTTACATGTAAAGCACATAACTTCCAGTCATATATGTCAATGACGTTCCATGAAGTTGGGCTCAAATTTGAGAAATCTGATGTTAAAAAGCCATGGAGCTTCATCATTAAATTCAGAGTTTAGAGCTGAGTAACCAGCTAAACAAATGGATGAATAAAGAAACCACAAAAACAAATCAATCAGTGGAAGTACCCACAGATTACTTTGGAGCAATGTTTCCATCTGTTCAAGAGTCTTTTTTTAAGAATTAGCGAAATACATACATGTTTATTACATATGTATACAGTAAATAATTGGCAGAGTCATGATATCAAGTATACAAAAATAATTATGGCAGAAGTAACATATGTCCTAAGTATTTGTCAGATATCAGAGCCTGTGACATCTCAGCCTTACTCCCTGCAAGAGCCCAGTGTGCCACAGACAATGATCAAACTTGGCAGATTCCCCCACTGAAAATTTCCAATGATCCATAGAGATGTCCCTGCAGAGATTTGCAAAAAAAAGAGAGAGATTTGGGTAGAACCTATTTATTAGCTCATTTCTGAAATTTTGGGGAAAAAAATAATTTTTACTGCAACCTGGCCAACCTAATCATCTGACATATGACCTCTGTCACAAAATCCATACTGCCTTATCTCATAATCTGCTTAAGAAAAGGGAACAACTCATACTAACTTGTGGCTAAGGGAAATCAACAGGTTCTAATTTAGCTAGAACACTAAAAAAAGCCAGAGGAGGGTGGGAAGTGAAAACAATAATCATGGCTTCCACAGCAAGTTATGCAGGTGATGAGATGATGTCTTCAAATTTAATTAACAGTGTAATACAGTGCAGATTTATCCAGGCATAACCATACAGCCATCTCACTCTTTGCAGGCATCTCATTCTGTGAAAGTGTGCTGGATAATTTCATCTAAATTAATTTAAACTGGCAAGGGCTAACTTAATTACTCAGTATCAGTCTGAACAAATTAAGCTGGAATCAAGTTGGTAATATCACTCGAAATCTCAAAACTGAAACTCCAAGCAGACTCAGATGGAGACAGTCAACACCTCAGAATTCCCACCAGGAACTCCACTTGCATGGATTTTCTACACAGTTTTACGAACGTAGGAAATAGCCATGTAGACACAATTATGTAAATAATAATCTTTATCTCTGTCTCTTATACACATCTAGATGTGTATAAGAGACAGACTCTTGCCTGGAAAATCCAATGGACGGAGTAGCCTGGTGGGCTGCAGTCCATGGGGTCGCTAACAGTCGGACAGACTGAGCGACTTCACTTTCACTTTTCTCTTTCATGCATTGGAGAAGGAAATGGCAACCCACTCCAGTGTTCTTGCCTGGAGAGTCCCAGGGATGGGGGAGCCTGGTGGGCTGCCTTCTATGGGGTCACACAGAGTCGGACATGACTGAAGTGACTTAGCAGCAGCAGCAAGGAGTAGAGTGGCTGGGGTCTGCTAAATTGTGATTTGGGTAACATCACACCATAAAATGACTTTTTAAGTTAAAATAATGAGGAGCTGATATTCAGTTCTACATTGGGTATTTATCTTATGTGAACTATATTAGGGGGCTTCCCAGGTGGTTTAATGGTCAAGAATCCACCTGCCAGCGCAGGAGACATTAGAGACACAGATTCAATCCCTGGGTCTGACATACCCCTGGGGGACAAAATTTAGCCCACTCCAGTATTCTTGCCTGGGGAATCCTGTGGACAGCGGAGCCTGGCATGCTGCAGTCCATAGGATCACAAAGAGTTGGACACAACAGAGTACACACAAACTATGTTATTTCATTTTTCATAAAAAATAGAGAAATATTATCTGCAAGTTGCTGTGGAGGCTAATGAGATAACATATACAGAGTGTCCAGGAGAGTTCATGAACTTGCATTTAGTAATGGTAGCTAATGTTATTATTATTATTACTTTGAATTAGCCTCCTATTCATGTCATTCTTATCCTAAACTCTCATTTCACACTCTGACTCCACCTGTATATATTTCTGAATTAGACTTCTGTTTGACTTCCTACTTTTAAATGTCATCTGTCTTAATTCCTAGGATAATCATTTTAAAACAGATTTGATACTAGCAGTTCTGCAATAAGGATGGAAATTGTGATGTAACTAACTTTCATGAGCAATTATACTTATAAGTCATGCTTAGCATGCTCTATATTTTCCATCATTCATTACAAGGCTAGAAAAAGCTTATTTCTATATTAGTAGATGAAGATACCAAAATTTAGATAAATTAAGTTATATTCACACTACTGTGGGCAAAGATGAGATAATAAAAATGCAAAACTTTATGATTATAAGAAAAAAACACAAATTCTCTAGGAAAATATAGATGTCTATTAACTCTTAATCAGACCCTAACTTTGCTGTTACAATCCTCTCTGACACTGATGGCCTTGGGATAAGTCCAGATGTTTCTTTGCTTTTGAAAATGTTGTTCTTCCTGTTAGTATGTCCCTCCAACTCTTTTCTCTGAATATTTATTCATTCTTTTAAGATCCAGCTTCTAGAGAACCCACCTTGAAGTTTTCCTCAAATCATACAAAACTATTCATTCTGACTTCTCACAGAAATCTATGCATATATCTCCACAATCTTTTCTAACCCACATTTCTATTCTTGGTTTATGTGTTTGCCTACCACTATGAGACTTTGTGCTTTCAGGGTCCAAACCTAAGACTTGTTTATCTTTGTGATCTCGGGGATTAAAAAAGTGACCAAGCTGAGTATAACAATGTGTATAAAGGAAATCCACAAATGAATACATGAAAGCTACACAAAAATAAATGAGGCACAATGTTCTACTAAGATTTACTGATGACTTATAAAGGAAATTTGGAATCATGTCTTTATTTACCTGGATTTTCTAATTGAGATAGAGAAATTAAAAATAATAATTAACAGGTAAACTAATTCAATGAATACAGCCATTATTTTGTTAGAGTTAGTAATATGATTTTAATTCATAGCTTCATTATGTAGTTTACCAAATACTATGATTCAAATTTCTCCAAATATTAGAAAGAGACTATTTAAAAAATAATTTCACATATTCTTTAAGAAATATTTTCATGATCAGTATTTATCTACAAATGTATAGCAAAAGTAGAATTTAGATTTAACAAAACCAAAACTAAAAAATCATTCTAAGAAAAACAACTGGTGAAAATAACAATATAAACTATATTCATGAATGTATGCAAAAATAAGCAAAATTATTAATTGTGATTATTAAGAAGTTCATGGAGATGAGTTTAGAGAAAGAAAAAAATTCAGAATTATGGAGTGCTGGAAAGGAAGCTCTGATAATAGTCTTAAATCTGACATTAGAAGTCAAATCTCTGTAAATTTTTTACTGAGTTTCTAAAAAGAAACCTTCCAGTGCTTCTCTGGGGAAAAAAAAAAAAAAAGGTTTTACTTTTTTTTTAACATGAAGAATTTGGAGACTTAGAATCTGCCAACTCTGTGCTCACCCGGCCATCCTTCACCTGATGCATATAAAGTACTTGGTTAACAAACAATTTACCCAGTCTGGATAGAATAACAAGTGAATTAAGATTTTTTTCTCAACAAAAAAATCAGTCAAACTTTCTAGTCTGGAGGATACTGACTAGATCACACACCAAAAGCAGGAACTTAATCTCTTATAGATGTCAAGGTGAGTTAGGAAAGTAAGTCTTGGTCTTTCACAAAATTTGCTTTATTTTCCTCTAATGTTATGTCTTTGGTAACTGGCAGTATATACATGTTAATAAACACACACACGCATATATATCAATAAACAGTTTTTCAGCTGATTAATATATAGCTTCCTAGTAGTGTTCTATGATTTCTAAATATCAAAGTTTAATCCATATTTTTCATTAATAAAGAGTTTATGTTTTCAGATTTAGTTCAGTATGGCAGCATGCCTTTATTTCAATGTATTTTGCTAATACTGAGTTCTCTCTGCAAATAATGAGACACCTCCACATGCTAGTTTCCTGGGGAAGTGATCTGGCTCTCAGTGACAGAAAGAAAATAAATGAGCTGAGTAGATGATACAAGAAAAAGTTAAAGATTCACCTCAACAGAGGATTAATCTGAAGGTTCTTTTTTTTTTCCTCCTTATGCAAGTTTATAGTGATGATACAATAACTGAAGTATTTGTCGTATTTTAATGGCATCCTCTTTTTTTAAGCTTTACTATTCCCCTTTTTTTTCATGATGACTTCACGCAGAATTTCCATACAGTGTTCCTCATTATAATATGATATTTTGGTTACTGGCACTTCTGGAGTCAACAGAAAGAAATTAAATTAGGAGTGTTGAAGTTGAACGAATTGAAGTAGAAAATTTAAATATTGTCGCCTCTTGCCTAGCAATGTGAAATGTTTCTTTTAAAATAGAATGGTAGACATAACTGCTGCTGCTGCTAAGTCGCTTCAGTCGTGTCCGACTCTGTGCGACCCCATAGACGTCAGCCCACCAGGCTCCCCTGTCCCTGGGATTCTCCAGACAAGAACACTGGAGTGGATTGCCATTTCCTTCTCCAATGCATGGAAATGAAAAGTGAAAGTGAAGTCGCTCAGTCGTGTCCGACTCTCAGCGACCCCATGGACTGCAGCCTACCGGGCTCCTCCATCCATGGGATTTTCCAGGCAAGAGTACTGGAGTGGGGCCATTGCCTTCTCCGGGTAGACATAACTAAGGAACTATAAATAAAGAGAAAGAGACTAAGAACAAAAATGTAATCATCTGATGTCAGTTAAAAGAAGTGAATGTGATTCTCCCAGGTTCAGTTATACAAAATTAAGCTTGAAATAGAGCATGATCCCTACAGCTAAAATTTGTATTTCTATACCCTCCTCAGCCACAAACACCAATCATATTTTCTGTATTAAGTTAAATTCAACATACTTTTCATTAAATTCAAATAATCAAAATTCATGTCGCAATTATTTGAGTTGAGAGCTGATGCAGATACTGGGCCTCCCAGGTGGCACTAATGGTAAAGAACCCACATGCCAATGCAGGCCACATAAGAGATGCTGTTTTGATCCCTAGATGGGGAAGATCCCCTGGAGAAGGAAATGGCAACCCACTCCAGTGTTTTTGTCTAGAAAAATCCCATGGACAGAGGAGCCTGGTGGGCTACAGTCCACAGGGTCTCAGAGTTGGACATGACTAAAGTGACAGCATTCACACATGATACAGATATCATTGATACGGGAGTAATTTTCTGGAAACTGATATAGAGTTTTTGTGTTATGACTGCAGCAAATACTGTTAATAAGCTTGATATGTCTTAAGAAAAAGTGTTTCTGTCTGAAAACCTTAGCATTATAAGTGTCTTATAGGTACTATGGAATTTGATGTTCATTTTCCTGGCATGGTACTAGTGCAATAACTGCAAGTTTCTAGAGCATGGTAATCCTACTTGATGCTGTTCCAACTTAACATCCATAGTCATCTACTTAAAAATAATAATTTAGGGTCTCCTCCCTGCCTTCAAGATAATGAATTAAGTGATAAACAGGATTTCATGATTTAGATTCTCCAGCGTAATCTTATGAGCCTTCTTTCACTCTATGCATACTCAATCCTTGATTTTCCTAGTATATTCTGCAATATTTCACTTTCTCATTCTGCGTTATCAGTGTTATTTCATTATTTTTCTCTAGCACAGTTCTCAGTACTTAAATGCCTCCTCGGTTAATGTATAATCATCTACCAAACAGAGTAGCTCCTGAGTTAGGTATAAACTGATGTCAGTGTAAACTTCTCAACCCTTCCTTCATATCCAGCATAAATACAGCCTGTCACTATTACCTTTAACACATACAGGCACCTAAACTGATCAGATGCAGGTCTGCACCTGTTTGGTTCTCACTATCTGTTGATTGGTTCTGAATTTCTGAAGGTAGGAAACCCAGTCTATGCTTCCAGAAGCTAGTTGATATATCAACATTCCACTTCTTGTTATCACAATCTATTTATTACTAGATTTCTCTCCACACATCTAGAAACTGACTCCCAGACTTAAAATAGAGAGAACAGAGGTGAGGGGAAACAGTGAAATAAGGAATTCAAATAATTTATAATTATGGAAAACTGTCAAGGCATGGGAAAATTTCCAAAAGCATGAAATTAATTTTAATTTTTGTCAGAAATGCCCTCACTTAATTTTTCTCTTTTTCTTATCAAGGTTAAGCTGTCTTTAAACTCTCAGCTCAGCTGTCTCTGCTTCTAGGAAGACTTTTTTGATTCCTCTAAATTAGGTTGGGTATCACTTCACACTCGTATGGCTTTATATTCAGCATCTATCTACTTCTATTGTAATTGCTTCCTTGTCTGACTTCCTCATTAGACTGTAAAATCTGTGAGGGCAGGGCTATTCTCTTTTTTGTCTCTGCTTTCCTCTGCCCAGCACTGAGCCTGGTTTATGGTGTGCACTCAATAAAGCCACGTGATTGAGTTGGTATTTGAAGGAGTAATGAGAACAGACAGTCTGATTGGTTGAACAGAATATTCAGACATTTCCTAGGAGAAATAAAATATTAATCAGGCTTGAGTCATCACTGACACACCTATCACTCTGGGCAGAGAAAGATGGTACTAAAGAGTAATGATGCACACATCCAAAAATGTAGTTGTCTAGGAAAAACATTTCCTTTTCAGCATCTTCCTATAAGTCATTTTATATGTATCTCTAATCAAGTTGCCTAATAAAAAGCAGATGCTTTTTGAGCTTCTGCTGTTATTTTTGCATCAGCTGCTTTAATATCTTATCTTGAGATGGCCCTCCTAGGTAAGTTAATGATCTATTGCTTCCAGTCATAATGCTCAAATATGTAATTGCATATATTGAAAAAGAAATAAAACACTGAATTCTACATTGTATTTCAAATCCCCCTGATTGTCTCATTCTAGGTATTATACTGTTTAAAGATTCATAACTGTCTTTCTTCTTTTCTTCTGCTGACATCAGAAGGTTGGATTTGATTTGCACTTGTCAATGTATCAATTTCGTCTGGTATTATTTCAATAGATGTGCTCCTCTAAATTTATTATTTTTTGTATGTTTAAAGTGTCTGACTTGCTCTTAATATAGCATCCTTTCTCAAGCCACTTTGCTGTGTCAGAGTATAACTCAGAAATATTGAATGTGTTTCACAGGATAAACAGAAAAGAAACTACTCTTTTCATAAAACTTAATCTTATGATGTAGATGTCGTATTTTTTTTTTCTGTAGTTTCCCCCAGACTCACCTGTAGAACTTGCAAATAAAAACCAAATTAGATGGAAAATTAAAAGGATGCAAATAAATATGTGGACTCCTGTAATAAAGTACCAGTGACTTATAAACAACAGAACTTTATTTCTCATCATTTTGGAGGCTGGAAATCCAAGATCAAGGTCTAGATTGACTTGGTGTCTGGTGAAGACTTGCTTTTTAATTTGTAGATGGCAGCTTTTCACTGTAACTTTACATGACTTCCCTGGTGGTGCAGATGGTAAAGAATCTGTCTGCAATGAGGGATACCTGGGTTCAATCCCTGGGTTGGGAAAATCCCCTGAAGAAGGGAATGCAACCCACTCCAGTATTCTTGCCTGGAAAACTTCATGGACAGAGGAACCTAGCGGCTATAGATCATGGGGTCACTAAGAGTCCGATAGGACTGAGACTAACACTTTCACATGGAAAGAAGCAACAACAACAACAAAAGCTCTCTGAGGTCTCTTTTGTAAAGACACTAATCTTAATATGAGAGTTCCACTCTCATGTCCTAATACATTCTCACCTCCAAATACAATGCCATTAGGGTTAAACATATGAATTTTGAGGGGACAAAGCATTCAATCTACAGTACAGGCCAATCATGGTTGTATGTTGATCCATAATCATATTTGATAATTTTGCAAGATAATTCACATTTGGTTGTTATCATATCGTCAGTAAATTATATACTGAAAATAACCACAAATTGATTAGACAAGAGGTGATTTTTGTTAATTTATTTAATTTTACTTTTGTCTCATTCTGCTTTATTTACAAATCTATATAAAACAATATACCCATTAAAAACTCATATAATAGCAATGTAAGAGTCTTTTTCTGTAAAGTACTTATAAACTTGTCACACACATTGACAATTAATGCTACATTGTCCAGTATTTCATATGTGATCTATGGCTTTTGGGGGGTTTCCCTAATGGATCAGTGGTAAAGAGTCTGCCTGCAATATAAAAGACAGAAGAGACATGGGTTTAATCCTGGGTCAGTATAATACCCAACTCCAGTATTCTTACTTGGAGAAACCCACGGACAGAAGAGCCTGGCAGGCTACATTCCATAAGATCACAAATACTCAGACATGACTGAAGCGACTGAGCCCGAATGCATGCATATGGTTTTTTATTTACAGTTACAGTTATTTTTTAATCAACTAACTTTAATTCATAACACTTTTCACATGCCATCAAAACATTTCATTGATGTAACATTATTTGGCATTTAGATTCTTTATAAGAAGATTTGTGGTTATAAATAAATCTACATATCTAT
>SJYX01019029.1:171934-207828 GCA_006410675.1 Oreotragus oreotragus | reverse complement strand
GATTGCTGAGACAAATGTCAACAACCTCAGATATACAGGTGATATCAACCTAATGGCAGAAAGCAAAGAGGAACTAAAGAGCCTCTTGATAAGGGTGGAAGAGGAGAGTGAAAATGCTGGCTTAAAACTCAGCATGCAGAAAACTAAGATCATGGCTTTCAGTCCCATCAGTTCAGTTCAGTTGATTAGTTGTGTCTGACTCTTTGTGACCCCATGGACTGCAGCATGTCAGGCTTCCCTGTCCATCACCAATTCCTGGAGCTTGCTCAAACTCATACCCATTGAGTTGATGATGGGGAAAAGTGAAAACAGTGACAGATTTTATTTTCTTGAGCTCCAAAATCCCTGCAGATGGTGACTACAGCAACAAAATTAAAAGACACTTGCTCCTTGGAAGAAAAACTGTGACAAACTTAGTGTAATAAAAAGCAGAGACATCACTTTCCCAACAAAGGTCCATAAAAGTCAAAGCTATGATTTTTCCAATAGTCATGTACAGATATGAGAGTTGGACCTTAAAGAAGGCTGAGCCTCGAAGAATTTTTGCTTTTGAAGTGTGGCATTGAAGAAGACTCTTAAGAGCCCTTGAACAGCAAGAAGATCAAACCAGTCAGTCCTAGAGTATACCAGCTCTGAATATTCCTTGGAAGGACAGATGCTGAAAGTGAAGCTCCAACCCTTTGGCCACGTGATGCGAACAGCTGACTCATTGTAAAAGTGTGCGACTTTGGGAAAGATTGAGGGCAGGAGGAAAAGGGGATGTAAAAGGATAAGATGACTGGATGGCATCACTGCCTCAATGGATATGAGTCAGAGTAAATTCTGGGAGATAGTGAAGGACAGGGAAGCCAGAGTCAGACAAGACTTTGCAAATGAAAAGCCACCATTTTCTGTTGCCAATTGAAGAAGCTTTTGGAAAAAAAATTGTATTCAGTTATACTAATTAGTTTTCACTCAAGACATTTATTTTCCTCTCTCTGCTGGTACTCTAGATTTCCGGAAAATAAGCTAGATGAGTTAAATGGATAGTCACTAAAACTTGTCTGTCTGAATTTCAGTTGGTTCACTCTTGAGGATGTGATCTAGAGGAATGACCTCTCTTTTTGTCATCTCATTTCTGACATCTGTATAACGGTGTCATTAACCTCCACTTTTTTTATGATTGCTGTGGAGATTAAAAAAAATATTAAATGCTCTGTGTGTGTGCTCAGTTGTGTCTGACTCTGCAGCCCCATTGACTGTAGCCTGCCAGGCTCCTCTGTCCATGGGATTATTCAGGCAAGAATACTGAAGTGGGTTACCATTTCCTCCTCCAGGGGATCCTCCCAACCCAGGAATTGAACCAGCATCTCCTGTATCTCCTGAATTGCCTGCAGTTCTTTACCAGTGAGCCATTGAGGAAGATACATGATTGGTAGCTATTGCTATTGTTGCTATGAATTAACTGACTCAAGCCTTTATTCCTCATTGTAACATCTCCTGTGTTCCTTTTCAGTCATGTAGAGAATGGGCTTTGAAGCCTGTACACTGTTCCAAGACATCACCTTATTTCACTTTTGAAAAGGCTGGTTCACAGGGATACCCATGACCAGTGAAGCCTGGATGTCTCCTTGATGCCACAGCTACCTGAGACCCTCATATTCCTGGGACCATCAATCCTTCTTACTTATATCTTCCCTTGGCATTCCTATCGAACAACTTTCAAACTTTTAAGTCTAATTTCTAGTTAAAACTCTGGAGTTTCCTCAAGCTGACAGCTTCACCTCTGCATATGCTTTCTGTCTGGATGCTTAAGATTTTCTTTCTTGCTGACTTTTGATCCTAATTATGGCCAGCTGTAAACTAATTAACCTCCTTAGGTGTCTCCCAGGAGGTTAGAGTTCTTGGCAACCAGGGCAACAACAGCACTGCAGCTGGGAATAAATGATAACAAAGCATATCGATTCCCCAAGTCTGCTACCCATGTGGTAATTTCATTGCAGCCTCCTTGTTAGCAGAGATAACAAAAGCAATCAAGAGCAATGCTTTTGTGATTGTGAAGGGCTTAAATGTTCTTATTGTTTTAATTTTGTTCCACAGTTTTATTATCTAACCAAAGTAAACTGCAAATTAATGAAATAATTAATTATACATGAATGAAAGAATGATTACATGTGAATGAATAAAGAATGCAAAGCCACATTGTGAAATCAATTAATCTACTCAAAAGCATTTATTTTTTTTGTTATTGTTGCTGTTTACCCTATTTCAAAGGCTTTGCTCATTTCTGGGTGCTGGAAAGTAGATTTAAAAGTAAAGGATAGGATGTAATCCTTGAGGAATATAAAAACCAATTGATGGGATAAGAGAATCATTCTACTTACAAACTTCTAAACTTCTGTTATAAGACTTTGTGTTTTAAGATTTTTTGCTGTTTTTCAAATTTAATGCCCAAGGCAGAGACATTTCTTTGCCAACAAAGGTCCTTCTAGTCAAGGCTATGGTTTTTCCAGTGGTCAGGAATGGATGTGAGAGTTGGACTGTGAAGAAAGCTGAGCACTGAGAAATTGATGCTTTTGAACTGCAGTGTTGGAGAAGACTCTTGAGAGTCCCTTGGACTGCAAGGAGATCCAACCAGTCCATTCTGAAGGAGATCAGCCCTGGGATTTCTTTGGAAGGAATGATGCTAAAGCTGAAACTCCAGTACTTTGGCCACCTCATGTGAAAGGTTGACTCATTGGAAAAGACTCTGATGCTGGGAGGGATTGGGGGCAGGAGGAGAAGGGGACGACCGAGGATGAGATGGCTGGATGGCATCACTGACTCAATGGACTTAGGTTTGAGTGAACTCTGGGAGTTGGTGATGGACAGAGAGGCCTGGCATGCTGCAATTCATAGGGTCGCAAAGAGTCGGACATGACTGAGTGACTGAGCTGAACTGAAATGAACACACACACACACACACACAAATATATACTTTTAAAAAAAAAATAATTTAGATTTCTCCCTTATCAGCTGCTTTGAGGAGAAGGTCATGCCTTCTTTAATATTGTGTATCTAGTGACTTTTATTAGGACAGTTCCTTAATAGGTATATGGATTTCAGGGACTTTTTTTTTCTAAATTTCCTCTCCACTAAACATAAATATGACCTGGAACTTTAGGGTTGTCCAGGTGAAGAGTGAGTGCATGCTTAGTCGCTAAGCTGTGTCTGACTCTGCGACCCTATGGACAGTATCCCATTTGGCTCCTCTGTCCATGGAATTTTCCAGGCAAGAATACTGGAATGGGTTGCCATTCCCTTCTCCAGGTGTCTTCCCAACCCAGAGACTGAAATCACATCTCCTGCATCTCTTTCATTGACAGGTGGATTCTTGCCACCTGGGAAGCCCAAAGATCATGTGGCATTCTGTTGGGGAACTGAATCTGGTTTCCCACGTGGCAGGTGAGGATACTCACTACTATACTAACAAGGAGTGAGTATTCAGGGACAAATGCAAAGAATAACAGACTGCATTTTTTATTTGGAGATATATGGGGAAAATAATGATACTTTTGCCTTCAGTTTTCATATTTGAAATAAGGACATGTCCCTTCTTGACTCTTCTCCTTCTTGGAAAAATGTGGGATAATTTAAGTTCTTAATTTCCTGGAAGAGGACTGGCTATCCACTTCAGTATTCTTGCCTGGAGAATCCTATGGACAGGGGAGCCTAGGGGGCTACAGTCCACGAAGTCACAAAGATTCAGACCCGGCTGAGCAACTAAGCACACACAGTTCAGAATACTCCAGTTCCCTTAGAGGTCACTGAATCATCCTGCCTGCACATGAGGCAAGACTAGCTGATTAAAGTGAATAGCCCCAAATCACTAGGCTATGTGAAAGATGAATTGTCTAAAATCTAATCTTTGTAATATTCAGAAACTAGAACCTCCTATGTTATAAAATTCAAATAAATAGTGAAAATTTATTTTCTTATATTGTTTGGACATACTGGTTCAACATAATTTGGCCAGTGTATTGTTTCAGAAAAATTTCACAACTATAAGGTCATAGTAATTTGTAAGGATTTTAATCATTTGAATTGTTTTTGTAAGTCTAGCATTTCAGAATTTATTAACATTTCCTAGATGTGCTTTTCTACAAAATGGATGCTAACCAATGACTTAATTTGATGCTTTTGAACTGTGGTGTTGGAGAAGACTCTTGAGAGTCCCTTAGACTGCAAGGAGATCCAACCAGTCCTTCTTAAAGGAAATCATTCCTGAATATTCATTGGAAGGACTGATGCTGAAGCTGTCCAATACTTTGACTACCTGATGTGAAGAACTGACTCATTGAAAAAGACCCTGATGCTGGGAAAGATTGAAGGCATGAGGAGAAGGGGATGACAGAGGATAAGATTGTTGGATGGCATCATCAACTCAATGAACATGAGTTTGAGCAAACTCCAGGAGTTGGTGATGACAGGGAAGCTTGGAGTGCTGCAGTCCATGGTGTCACAAAAAGTTGTACACGACTGAGCGACTGAACTGAACTGAACTAAATGACTTAACTATGGTTTGTCCATGACTATTTGTCTTAAGTGATGATTTTATTATATTTTTTCAAATATAGAAATAAGACTATAAATATATAGATATTAAAGTATATAATGATTTATCATATATCTTTTAATATAATGCAAATTAGCAGTTAACAATTTATTGTTACTCTTCAGTGTTCATCCATAAATATTTAATAAGCTGAGTTCAGGGTTCATTTTCATTTTCAGGCTGATTCTAACACATATCTTTCAAACTAAGCAGCTCCTAAAAGTCTAGTGTTCCCCAACCCACAGATCTATAGGATATTATTATGTAAATTACAAAGTCAGATATACCAAGTTAGTTTAAGATATGCTGGATTAGACAAATGTAAACAAATCTGTTTTCTGCCAGACTGCTGTATCTTTAACCTGATTATTGTATTCTGAAACCTTGAAAAGGGTTCCAGGGTTAGGACTTTCAAACTTACTTGACAGTCCTCTCTTTTGTATTGGCATACTTAGTAGCATTTATAATTTTACCCCCCAAACCTCCAAAAATTCTGTAAAATGTTCTTTTTTTTTTTTTTTAAAGTAGGTCCAAAATGGAGTTTGTGCTAGACTATGTCACCAAACCAAGTGTATGCTTAATTGCTAAGTTATGTCTGACTCTTTCCAGCAAGGATACTGGAGGGGGTTACCATTTGCTTCTCCATACCAAACCAAGATTTGATGCCTAATCTAATTGTAGTTTCAGCCTCTCTTAAGAAAGTCATATTTACAGTCAGTCTGGAATTTCCTAGCTAGCACTAGTGAGCTGATCAATCTTGTAGACCCCTGCCATCACCCACAGGAAGGTGGCCTTGTCTGAAATAACCCTTTCTTTTATTTGTGACTTCCTTGTTCCACCTCCTTTCTGCCTTTAAAAACCTTTCTTTTTCTGCAATTATTTGTAGCTCCTTCCTATGTACTAGATTGTATTCTGCCTGATTCATGAATTGTTGGGCAAAACCAATTTGATCTTCAAATTTACCAAGTTATTTTTTTTTAACACAAAGAGAGACTATCTCAAATAGTCTATGTGGTCTTTGTTTTATGTGAATCTTTAATATTCTAATCAGGTTTCCATGTTGATTGTGTATAGTTTCCATTTATTCTGTCTAATGATGGTGACATCCTTGTGCTCTGCATACCACACCACATGATGGACCCTAATGTCAGTCCCTGGATGAAAGACTAAGTTTAACCATTGTCCTTCCCTGTGACTTCAATAATGTATGTAACTTCCCAGAGTGCCCTGAGTTTTGTCCCTCCCCTTCTATGGAAGAAGAATAAAAATACAGAGGAATGGCATGTGCCAACAGCAACACTGATATCCTGTGTGTTTTATTCATTCACATTTATCAAAGAGTCCCTCTACACTTAACTCTTGGCCACAGCTGTCCCAGCCTGATTTCAGTATGCTACCTGCATTTACTGAGAGTATAGCATTGAGGATTTTGATGTCTGATAAGATGTTAGATATCTGATAAGACTCTGGTTCAGTTCAGTTGCACAGTCCTGTCCGACTCATTGCAACCCTTGTACTGCAGCATGCAGGGCTTCACTATCCATCAGTAACTCTCAGAGCTTGTTCAAACCCATGTTCATTGAGTTAGTGATGCCATCTAACCATCTCATCCTCTGTCGTCCCTTTCTCCTGCCTTCAGTCTTTCCAAGCATCAGGGTCTTTTCCAAAGAGTCAGTTCTTCGCATCACGTAGCCAAATTATTGGAATTTCATCTTCAGCATCAGTTCTTTCAATGAATATTCAGGACTGATTCCCTTTACGATTAGCTAGTTGGATTTCTTTGCAGTCCAAGGGACTCTCATCTTCTCCAACATCACAGTTGAAAAGCGTCAATTCTTGGCACTCAGCTTTCCTTATAATCCGACTCACATCCGTACATGATTACTGGAAAAAACATAGCTTTGACTAGATGGACCTTTGTTGGCAAAGTAATGTCTCTGCTTTTTAATATGCTGTCTAGTTGGTCATAGTTTTTCTTCCAAGGAGGAAGTGTCTTCTAATTTCATGGTTGCAGTCACCATCTGCAGTGATTTTGGAGTCCCCCAAAATAAAGTGTCTCACTGTTTCCATTGTTTCCTCATCTATTTGCCATGAACTGATGGGACAAGATGTCATGATTTTAATTTTCCGAATGTTGAGTTTTAAGCTGACTTTTTCACTCTCCTCTTTCATTTCATCAAGAAGCTCTTTGGTTCATCTTCGATTTCTGCAATAAGGGTGGTATCATCTGTGTATCTGAGGTTATTGCTAGTTCTCCTGGCAATCTTGATTCCAGCTTATGTTCATCCAGCCCAGCATTTCACATGATGTACTCTGCATAGAAGTTAAACAAACAGGATGTCAATATACAACCTTGACGTATTCCTTTCTTGATTTGGAATCAGTCTGTTGTTCCATGTCCAGTTCTAACTGTTGATTCTTGATCTGCATACAGAGTTCTCAGGAGGCAGGTAAGATGGTCTGGTATTACAATCTCTTGAAGAATTTTCCACAGTTTGTTTTGATCCAGTCAAAGGCTATGGTGTAGTCAATAAAGCAGAAGTAGATGTTTTTTTCTGGGACTTTTCTGCTTTTTCGATTATCCAACAGATGTTGGAAACTTGATCTCTGCTTTCTTTACCATTTCTAAATCCAGCTTGAACATCTGGACATTCACGGTTTATGTACTGTTGAAGCCTGGCTTGTAGAATTTTGAGCATTACTTTGCTAACATGTGAGATGAGTGCAATTGTGAGGTAGTCTGAACATTCTTTGGCATTGCCTTCCTTTGGGACTCTGGTATAGGCTATTTTTTATGTAAGTAGGCTTGAAGTGAAAGTAAAAGTGAAAGTGAAGTTGCTCAGTCTTGTCTGACTCTTTGCAATCCCATGGATACAGTCCATGGAATTCTCCAGGCCAGAACACTGGAGTGGGTAGCCTTTCCCTTCTCCAGGGAATTTTCCCAACCCAGGAATCCAACTGGGGTCTCCTCCATTGCAGGTGGATTCTTTACCAACTGAGCTATCAAGGAGGCTTGATATTAGTAAAAATTCAGGCTATGCTAGAAATTTTCATGATAGCAACACAAAAACAAGATTCCATGACTTAGATAAGTCATTGACTTTTTTTTTTCTCTATGAAATATTGTGCATTGTTCTATTATTTGTTTTTAATATATCTTATGACTGCAGCCATGAAATTAAAAGATGCTTACTCCTTGGAAGGAACGTTATGACCAACCTAGACAGCATATTAAGAAGTAGAGATATTACTTTGCCAACAAAGGTTTGTCTAGCACAAGACTATGGTTTTTCCAGTAATCATGTATGGATGTGAGAGTTAGACTGTGAAGAAGGCTGAGGGCCAAAGAATTGATCCTTTTGAACTGTGGTGGGTTGGAGAAGACTCTTGAGAGTCCCTTGGACTGCTAGGAGATAAAACCAGCTAATCCTAGGAGAAGGAAATGGCAGCCCACTCCAGTGTTCTTGCCTGGAGAATCCCAGGGACAGGGGAGCCTGGTGGGCTGCCATCTGTGGGGTCATACAGAGTGGGACACGACTGAAGCGACTTAGCAGCAGCAGCAGCAATCCTAAAGGAGATCAGTCCTGAATATTCATTAGAAGGACTGATGCTGGAGCTGAAATTCCAATACTTTGGCCACCTGATGTGAAGAGCTGACTCATTTGAAAAGACCCTGATGCTGGAAAAGATTGAAGCAGGAGGAGAAGAGGACAATAGAGGATGAGATGGCTGAATGACATCACCAACTCAATAGACATGAGTTTGGGTAAACTCCAGGAGCTGGTTTTGGACAGGGAAGCCTGGCATTCTGCATGCAGCCCATGGGGTCACAAAGAGATGGACATGACTGAGAGACTGAACTGAACTGATGACACTGAAAAAAATGTAGCTTGTGGGGAACATATTAATATAAATAAAATTTTAGCTATTTAAGAATAAGCATGGAATAGTAATCTTAACTTCAGTCATTAAATATTATCAAAAACATAATTTTGTTATCTCTAAGCACATTACTAATGTCAAGTGTTTAAGGAAATTCAGTAAGTCAAAGCCTCACAAGTATTGATGCAATATATATGATGTCTTTAATTAGCATGTATTTGAGAGTAAATTATTTTTTATATTTGTTGTTGCTTTCCTACCTTGAATAAATAGCCACTGTTTTTCTCACCTTAAAAGGAAGTTATAATAGGAGTAAAGAAGGAAAGAAATTATAAAACCAAAACCTTAAAAACTGTACAGAACTACTGAATTTCCATTTTCAAAAGGATTTACTGATAGCAATCTTTCTACCTTAAATTTCTAAGAATACTTAATATTTCAAATATAAGACTCATATGGGGCTCAATATGAACATAAAATCAGACTTCAATTTACTATGCCACTTAAATTGAAAGAATCAAAAGGGGAATGAGTAATAGTTTTCAGTGACCAATATGTCAAAGCCCAAACCAAAGTCATATCTCTGTTAAGAAAGACATTCTGGCTTTACCATGCTTCACACATATAGACAAGAATCAATAAACCACAAGACCTTGTTCAGTTGATGTGATGCTATAATACTGTCCCTCAGCCTACATTAAGTCAAGTTTAATTTCACATTTACTGTGTGACAGTTTTCTACAATGCCCAGTTGATGATGCAAAGAGAATAAGGTTGAGACCATGAACTACTGTAAACTGCAGAGATAATATGATGCAAATATCTGGTAGAAAATGCAAATTGTATACCTAACAAGAGATTAATATCTACAGTATATATGGAACTCCTAAACTGCTCCTCTGTCCATGGAATTCTCCAGGCAAGAATACTGGAGTGGGTAGCCATCCCCAGGGTATATTCCTGATCCAGGGATCAAACCCAGGTCTCTTGCATTAAACAGAGTTTCTTTATATTCCCTGAGCCACCAGGGAAACCCTTACATTTTCGCCCCATAGGTAGTGAATGAAAAGAACATGCCAGACATATAATTAATTTCAAAGACTTTGGAATTTATCGAAAAGATTTAAGTAGAATAGTTAACATGTCTGCTTTCAGAACTTCAGAACCTAATCTGGTAGAACTGCATTGCCTTGAATTAAGAGAAGGGAATATAGGGGCTGGGTTTAGAGATGTTCATGAGGAATGGTTATATTCTGTATAAATCTGGGGATAGAATCAAGAGGATTAGATACCAGATTGGATATGGAAAGCAGAAAACATTGAAAAAAGAAAAAAAAGAATACCAGAGTTATGGCTTAGTTAACTAATAGGGCAATGATACTATTTACAGGTAAATAAGATGGTGAATGACTAAAAAGGGTTCAATGTGTTACATAATAAATTGTGAATGACTCTGTGATCTAACTGAATTCACCAGTACTGAACTATGGCCCTCAAGAGAAACATAGGTTAGGTTCCTGCCAGACGTCATGTACAATTTCATGAACTAATCAATATGTAATCTTTTAAAAAATGTTTTCCTGCTTGACAGTACACCTTTTTGTTTTTCAGTTCAGTTCATTTCAGTTGTTCACTCATGTCTGACTCTTTGCTACCCCATGAATCACAGTAAGCCAGGCCTCCCTGTCCATCATCAACTCCCAGAGTTTACCCAAACTCACATCCATTGAGTTCTGTTGCCATCCAAACATCTCACCCTCTGTTGTCCCCTTCTCCACCTGCCCTTAATCTTTCCAAGCATCAGGGTATTTTCAATTGAGTCAGCTCTTTGCATCAGGTGGCCAAAGTATTGGAGTTTCAGCTTCAACATCAGTCCTTCCAATGAACACCCAGGACTGATTTCCTTTAGGATGGACTGATTGGATCTCCTAGCAGTCCAAAGGACTCTCAAGAGTCTTCTCCAATACCAAAAGCATCAATTGTTCTGTGCTCAGCTTTCTTTATAGTCCAAATCTTACATCCATACATGACTACTGGAAAAACCATAGCCTTAGCTAGACAGACCTTTATTACAAAGTAATGTCTCTGCTTTTAAATATGCTGTCTAGGTTGGTCATAACTTTCCTCCCAAGGAGTAAGCGTCTTTTAATCGCATGGCTACAGCCAGTACCTGCAGTGATTTTGGAGCCCCCCAAAATAATGCTAACCACTTTTTCCACTGTTTCCCCATCTATTTGCCATGAAGTGATGGGACCAGATGCCATGATCTTAGTTTTCTGAATGTTGAGGTGTAAGCTAACTTTCTCACTCTCCTCTTTCAGTTTCATCAAAAGGCTCTTTAGTTCTTCTTCACTTTCTGCCATAAAGGTGGTGTCATCTGCATATCTGAGGTTATTGATATTTCTCCAGGCAATTTTGATTCCCTCTCGTGCTTCTTCCAGCCCATGTTTCTCATGATGTATTCTGCATATAAGTTAAATAAGTAGGGTGACCATATATAGACTTGATGTACTCCTTTTCCTATTTGGGGCCAGCCTGGTGTCCCATGTTCAGTTCTAACTATTGCTTCCTGACCTGTTTATACGTTTCTCAAGAGGCAGGTCAGGTGGTCTGGTGTTCTTATCTCTTTCAGAATTTTCCAAAGTTTATTGTGATCCACATAGTCAAAGGCTTTGGCATAGTCAATAAAGCACAAGTAGATGTTTTTCTGGAACTCTCTAGCTTTTTAGATGATCCAGTAGATTTTGGCACTTTGATCTCTGGTTCCTCTGCCTTTTCTAAAACCAGTGTGAACATCTGAAAGTTCACGGTTCACATATTGCTGAAGCCTGGCTTGGAGGATTTTGAACATTACTAGTGTGTGAAATGAGTGCAATTGTGTGGTAGTCTGAACATTCTTTGTTATTGGCTTTCTTTGGTATTGGAATGAACACTGACTTTTTCCAGTCCTGTGGCCACTGCTGAGTTTTCCAGATTTGCTGGCATATTGAGTGCAGCACTTTCACAGAATCATCTTTGAGGATTTTAAATAGCTCAACTGGAATTCCATCACCTCCACTAGCTTTGTTTGACTCGATGGACGTGAGTCTGAGTGAACTCTGGGAGCTGGTCATAGACAGGGAGGCCTGGCGTGTTGCAATTCATGGGGTCGCAAAGAGTCAGACACGACTGAGCGACTGAACTGAACTGAACTGATGTCAAAGATGGTGATTTTTTTCCTCTTGGTTAGGCTGGGGTTATGATCTTTTGGAGGAAGACCGCAGAGGTTAAATACCATTCTCATCATGTCATATAAAGTGTACATATTATAAATGTGATGTATCATTGTCAATACTGAACTGGATCACCTGCCTGAAGCAGTGTTTATCAGTTATGTATGTTTGTTAAGCTTCTTTTCCTTGAAAGCATATATCTACATAAATTATTTGAAATTCTTCTTCATGAGAAATTTGTCTTCCCTCCCTTTTATTTAGTCAGTCATTTATTTATATCAGTTTGGATTCATGGGTATTCATTTTAAAGTTTGGATTATAATCCAATAGTACTTTATTTTGTTGCTCAGTTTTTTTCTATACAAACTGAAAATAATTTTAACATATCTTTTCTGATAATGGAAACATAAAAAATAATAAAGATTTAGAAGATTTGAACAGAGATTAACAAATTTGTATAATTCAGTATATAGATCTTTGTAGCTAACAATTAGAAAATACAAATTATTATCAAGAATGTATAATATATTTACAAAAATTTTCCTATAGAATGAGCAATAATGCAAATTTCAACAATTTCAAGAAACTGAAAAAAACTAGTTTATGTTTTCTGACCAGAGTGTGAAATTAAGCTAGTAATTAAAAGCAAAATTAGCAAGAAAATTACTAACAATTTTGAACTTGAGCAAAATGACTCACAATAAATAAATAAAAGAAAGAAAGAAAGAAATTACCCATTTCTTAAATGTGAGTTTTGCATGGAGATTTTCTTTGAAAGAGTTAAGTCTGAAAAAAGCAGGGGGGGAGTAACTTTGCAGTTGAGAAATCTAATGACACTACTTCAGCTAGGTGATTAAGTTCAATATCAGTGGTCATAAATCAAGTTGATAGCTTATTCTCCAGTATGATAAGATGAGATGCACTTTAGTTCTGTGATTTTCTTCCCCCAAATGATAAGCCCTCCTTTAATTATAAGAAAAACAGCAGAAAAATTCCAATTAAAAAAATCATCTTATAATAAGCCTGCCCGATACATTCAAAACTGCCATGATTATCTAAAACAAGAGAAATTTGAGGAATTGTCCCAGCTAAGAAAAAATTAGGGAGATATAATAACTAAATGTCTGCTATTCTGGATTCTTGGAAAATAATAAGAAGCTAAGGTAAAAACTAAGGGAATCTGAAGAGATATGAATTTGATTTAATAATTACATATTGATATTAGTTTACTGATTGTACCAAACATCATAATACTACAAGATGTTAATAATAGGGGACTATGTATATGTGTGTGAGAGGGGGTTAAGCTTGAAAATTCTCTGTAATATCTCCACAGTTTTTCTATAAGTATAAAACTATTCTAAAATAAAAAGTATGATTTTATAAAATAAACTATAGTGGAAATTAGTAAATATTTTAACTGAATAAAAATTGAACTAAAATATATAATTAATGGGATAAAGATATAAGATAAATACATCCCTGGAAAATTCTAGCCTTAAATATATATGCTACCATATTTCTAGCCTTAAATATATATGATACAAAAATCTAGAAAATAATGGTATGTAGCCATCTGAAGACAAAATGAAACAAAACAATTCTAAACAGGTTAAAAAAACAGCAGAAATAAATAAGAAAATTTTTCAAAAGATAAATTAGCAATCTCAAAAGTCAATCCTTTGGACTTCTAGTAAAAATTATTCACTAAGCAAGAAAAAATAGGAAAGAAGTCACAGACTACTGATATAAAAAATAAAATGAGATATAATTATATATTATAAAGCTTTAAAATATTAGAGCAAATTTTCAAGTGTTTTTTTTTTTTCCCATTTTAAGTTGAAATTTGCATGATATGAAGAAATTCCTTGAAAAATCACTTGAGGTAATGATGCTGAAGCTGAAACTCCAGTACTTTGGCCACCTCATGCGAAGGGTTGACTCATTGGAAAAGACTCTGATGCTGGGAGGGATTGGGGGCAGGAGGAGAAGGGGACAACAGAGGATGAGATGGCTGGATGGCATCAGTGACCTGATGGACGTGAGTGAGTGAACTCCAGGAGTTGGTGATGGACAGGGAGGCCTGGCATGCTGCGATTCATGGGGTCACAAAGAGTCGGACACGACTGAGCAACTGAACTGAACTGACATCTGATAAAAGAATAAGCAAGAGTTTTGAAAATTACTAAATAAATTAAATTTTAAATAAAATAAACTATTTAATAAACAAGATTTATTAAATAACATATACATTGCAAAAAGAAAACAAATTATCAGAATATCTAAGAAGAAATTAACTCAAAATTTACACTAATTTTTCAAAAATCCCTTACAAAGATGAGAATATTATGTATTGTGTGAAAAAGTTTTATTGATGTCCACCTTCTCAAGATTCTATGCCCCCTATTCCCAGCACAATCGTTCAAGCTAGGCTTCAGCAGTACATCAGCTGAGAACTTCCAGATGTTCAAGCTGGGTATATATAAAAGGCAGACGAACCAAAGGTCAAAGTGCCAATATTTGCTGGATCACAGAGAAAGCAAAGGAATTCCAGAAAAACATCTATCTTTGTTTGACTGACTACACTAAAGCCTTTGACTGTGTGAATCAGAGCATACTATGGAAAACTCTTAAACAGATGATAATATCAGATAATCCTATTTGTCTCCTGAGAAACGTGTATCGGGTCAAGAAGCAACAGTTAGAACCTTATCTGAAATGACTGGTTCAAAACTGAGAAATAAATATGACTAGGTTGTGTATCATGAGAAATGCCAGACTGGATGAATTATAAGCTGGAATCAAGATTGCTAGGAGAAGTATCAACAACCTCAGATATGCAGATGATACCACTGTAGTTGCAGAAAGTGAAGAGAAACTAAAAATCCTCTTGATGAGGGTTAAAGACAAGAGTGAAAAAGCCAACTTAAAATTCAGTATTAAAAAAAGTAAGATCATGGCCTCTGGACCTATCACTTCAGGGCAAACAGAAAGGGAAAAACAGGAAGTAGTGACAAATTTCCTCTTCTTGGGCTCTAAAACCACAGTGAATGATGACTGCAGCCATGAAATTACAAGATTATTTCTTGGCATGAAAACTATGACAAACCTAGACAGTGTGTTAAAAAGCAAAGACATCACTTTGCCATCAAAGGTCCATATAGTCAAGGCTATGGTCTTTCCAAAAGTCATGTATGGGTGAAAGAGTTGGACCATAAAGAAGGCTGAGGTGAGGTGAATTCACTCAGTCGTGTCCAACTCTAAGAAGGCTGAGTACTAAAGAATTGTTACTTTGGAACTATGGTGCTGGAGACAACGCTTGAGAGTCACTTGGACAGCAAAGAGGTCAAACTAATCAATCTTAAAGGAAATCAGTCAACCCTGAATATTGATTGGAAGGACTGATGCTGAAGCTGAAGCTCCAGTACTTTGGCCACCTAATGTGAACAACTGACTCACTGGAAAAGACCCTGATTCTGGAAAAGATTAAAAGCAAAGAGAAGAGGGAAAAAGAGGATGAGATGGTTGGATGGCATCACCATTCTAATGGGCACGAACTTAGGCAAACTCCAGCAGATGATGAGGGACAGGGAGGCTTTGGTGTGCTGCAGTCCATGGGGTCACAAAGAGTCCAACATGACTTGGTGAATGAACAAATGAACACATTCTCAGCACCCCTGAATGTGATAAGCTATCACTCTTGTAATCATATTATTTTATATAATAGCTTATGTAAGAAAAAGGAAAATATCTAACTAGCCCTCATCTAATCACATACACCCCTCAAAACAGATATCTGTCTCAGGCTGGTTTCAGAATAAGAAGGTAGAATAGTTAGGACAAGAAATCAGAAATGGAGCTCAGAGAGATGAGAAGTATGAAAACAACTTAACACACTGTTTTTTTTTTTTGTTTTGGTTTGACAATGAAACAGTCATATAAGGAAATGGGGTGGGGGACAAGGAAGGGAGTTGGTCTTAAGCCAAAACAGACCCTTGACTGACAGGCAAGGAAGAAAGAGGGCCTGAACTCTACAGCATCCAATAGCCTGAATGACCTTGGAAGTTGTCTTCTCCAGAGCTTCCAGAAAGAAATACACACTTGCAAACATCTTTATTTTGGCTTTATGCTTTATGAGATCCTAAATTGAGACTCCCAGATGGTCAACAGCAAAATCAGATTGATTATATCTTTTGCAGCCAAAGATGGAGAAGCTCTATACAGTCAACAAAAACAAGACTGGAAGATGACTGTGACTCAGAACATGAACCCTTTATTGCCAAATTCAGACTTAAATTGAAGATAGTGGGAAAAAGCACTATACCATTCAGGTATGATCTAAATCAAATCCCTTATGATTATACAGTGGAAGTGAGAAATAGATTTAAAGGACTAGATCTGATAGACAGAGTGCCTGCTGACCTACGGACGGAAGTTTGTGACATTGTACAGGTGACAGGGATCAAGACCATCCCCATGAAAAAGAAATATAAAAAAGCAAATGGCTGCCTGAGGAGGCCTTACAAATAGCTGTGAAAAGAAGAGAAGTGAAAAGCAAAGAACAAAAGGAAAGATATACCCATTTGAATGCAGAGTCCCAAAGAATAGCAAGGAGAGATAAGAAAGCCTTCCTCAGTGATCAATGCAAAGAAATAGAGGAAAACAATAGAATGGGAAATACTAGAAATCTCTTCAAGAAAATTAGATATTCCAAGGGAACGTTTCATGCAAAGATGGGCTCAATAAAGGACAGAAATGGTATGGACCTAACAGAAGCAGAAGATATTAAGAAGAGNTTTTGAACTGTGGTGTTGGAGAAGACTCTTGAGAGTCCCTTAGACTGCAAGGAGATCCAACCAGTCCTTCTTAAAGGAAATCATTCCTGAATATTCATTGGAAGGACTGATGCTGAAGCTGTCCAATACTTTGACTACCTGATGTGAAGAACTGACTCATTGAAAAAGACCCTGATGCTGGGAAAGATTGAAGGCATGAGGAGAAGGGGATGACAGAGGATAAGATTGTTGGATGGCATCATCAACTCAATGAACATGAGTTTGAGCAAACTCCAGGAGTTGGTGATGACAGGGAAGCTTGGAGTGCTGCAGTCCATGGTGTCACAAAAAGTTGTACACAACTGAGCGACTGAACTGAACTGAACTAAACGACTTAACTATGATTTGTCCATGACTATTTGTCTAAAGTGATGATTTTATTATATTTTTTTCAAATATAGAAATAAGACTATAAATATATAGATATTAAAGTATATAATGATTTATCATATATCTTTTAATATAATGCAAATTAGCAGTTAACAATTTATTGTTACTCTTCAGTGTTCATCCATAAATATTTAATAAGCTGAGTTCAGGGCTCATTTTCATTTTCAGGCTGATTCTAACACATATCTTTCAAACTAAGCAGCTCCTAAAAGTCTAGTGTTCCCCAACCCACAGATCTATAGGATATTATTATGTAAATTACAAAGTCAGATATACCAAGTTAGTTTAAGATATGCTGGATTAGACAAATGTAAACAAATCTGTTTTCTGCCAGACTGCTGTATCTTTAACCTGATTATTGTATTCTGAAACCTTGAAAAGGGTTCCAGGGTTAGGACTTTCAAACTTACTTGACAGTCCTCTCTTTTGTATTGGCATACTTAGTAGCATTTATAATTTTACCCCCCAAACCTCCAAAAATTCTGTAAAATGTTCTTTTTTTTTTTTTTTTAAATAGGTCCAAAATGGAGTTTGTGCTAGACTATGTCACCAAACCAAGTGTATGCTTAATTGCTAAGTTCTGTCTGACTCTTTCCAGGCAAGGATACTGGAGGGGGTTACCATTTGCTTCTCCATACCAAACCAAGATGTGATGCCTAATCTAATTGTAGTTTCAGCCTCTCTTAAGAAAGTCATATTTACAGTCAGTCTGGAATTTCCTAGCTAGCACTAGTGAGCTGATCAATCTTGTAGACCCCTGCCATCACCCACAGGAAGGTGGCCTTGTCTGAAATAACCCTTTCTTTTATTTGTGACTTCCTTGTTCCACCTCCTTTCTGCCTTTAAAAACCTTTCTTTTTCTGCAATTATTTGTAGCTCCTTCCTATGTACTAGATTGTATTCTGCCTGATTCATGAATTGTTGGGCAAAACCAATTTGATCTTCAAATTTACCAAGTTATTTTTTTTTAACACAAAGAGAGACTATCTCAGATAGTCTATGTGGTCTTTGTTTTATGTGAATCTTTAATATTCTAATCAGGTTTCCATGTTGATTGTGTATAGTTTCCATTTGTTCTGTCTAATGATGGTGACATCCTTGTCCTCTGCATACCACACCACATGATGGGCCCTAATGTCAGTCCCTGAATGAAAGACTAAGTTTAACCATTGTCCTTCCCTGTGACTTCAATAATGTATGTAACTTCCCAGAGTGCCCTGAGTTTTGTCCCTCCCCTTCTATGGAAGAAGAATAAAAATACAGAGGAATGGCATGTGCCAACAGCAACACTGATATCCTGTGTGTTTTATTCATTCACATTTATCAAAGAGTCCCTCTACACTTAACTCTTGGCCACAGCTGTCCCAGCCTGATTTCAGTATGCTACCTGCATTTACTGAGAGTATAGCATTGAGGATTTTGATGTCTGATAAGATATTAGATATCTGATAAGACTCTGGTTCAGTTCAGTTGCACAGTCCTGTCCGACTCATTGCAACCCTTGTACTGCAGCATGCAGGGCTTCACTATCCATCAGTAACTCTCAGAGCTTGTTCAAACCCATGTTCATTGAGTTAGTGATGCCATCTAACCATCTCATCCTCTGTCGTCCCTTTCTCCTGCCTTCAGTCTTTCCAAGCATCAGGGTCTTTTCCAAAGAGTCAGTTCTTCGCATCACGTAGCCAAATTATTGGAATTTCATCTTCAGCATCAGTTCTTTCAATGAATATTCAGGACTGATTCCCTTTACGATTAGCTAGTTGGATTTCTTTGCAGTCCAAGGGACTCTCATCTTCTCCAACATCACAGTTGAAAAGCGTCAATTCTTGGCACTCAGCTTTCCTTATAATCCGACTCACATCCGTACATGATTACTGGAAAAAACATAGCTTTGACTAGATGGACCTTTGTTGGCAAAGTAATGTCTCTGCTTTTTAATATGCTGTCTAGTTGGTCATAGTTTTTCTTCCAAGGAGGAAGTGTCTTCTAATTTCATGGTTGCAGTCACCATCTGCAGTGATTTTGGAGTCCCCCAAAATAAAGTGTCTCACTGTTTCCATTGTTTCCTCATCTATTTGCCATGAACTGATGGGACAAGATGTCATGATTTTAATTTTCCGAATGTTGAGTTTTAAGCTGACTTTTTCACTCTCCTCTTTCATTTCATCAAGAAGCTCTTTGGTTCATCTTCGATTTCTGCAATAAGGGTGGTATCATCTGTGTATCTGAGGTTATTGCTAGTTCTCCTGGCAATCTTGATACCAGCTTATGTTCATCCAGCCCAGCATTTCACATGATGTACTCTGCATAGAAGTTAAACAAACAGGGTGTCAATATACAACCTTGACGTATTCCTTTCTTGATTTGGAATCAGTCTGTTGTTCTATGTCCAGTTCTAACTGTTGATTCTTGATCTGCATACAGAGTTCTCAGGAGGCAGGTAAGATGGTCTGGTATTACAATCTCTTGAAGAATTTTCCACAGTTTGTTTTGATCCAGTCAAAGGCTATGGTGTAGTCAATAAAGCAGAAGTAGATGTTTTTTTCTGGGACTTTTCTGCTTTTTCGATTATCCAACAGATGTTGGAAACTTGATCTCTGCTTTCTTTACCATTTCTAAATCCAGCTTGAACATCTGGACATTCACGGTTTATGTANCTTTGACTAGATGGACCTTTGTTGGCAAAGTAATGTCTCTGCTTTTTAATATGCTGTCTAGTTGGTCATAGTTTTTCTTCCAAGGAGGAAGTGTCTTCTAATTTCATGGTTGCAGTCACCATCTGCAGTGATTTTTGGAGCCCCCCAAAATAAAGTGTCTCACTGTTTCCATTGTTTCCTCATCTATTTGCCATGAACTGATGGGACAAGATGTCATGATTTTAATTTTCCGAATGTTGAGTTTTAAGCTGACTTTTTCACTCTCCTCTTTCATTTCATCAAGAAGCTCTTTGGTTCATCTTCGATTTCTGCAATAAGGGTGGTATCATCTGTGTATCTGAGGTTATTGCTAGTTCTCCTGGCAATCTTGATACCAGCTTATGTTCATCCAGCCCAGCATTTCACATGATGTACTCTGCATAGAAGTTAAACAAACAGGGTGTCAATATACAACCTTGACGTATTCCTTTCTTGATTTGGAATCAGTCTGTTGTTCTATGTCCAGTTCTAACTGTTGATTCTTGATCTGCATACAGAGTTCTCAGGAGGCAGGTAAGATGGTCTGGTATTACAATCTCTTGAAGAATTTTCCACAGTTTGTTTTGATCCAGTCAAAGGCTATGGTGTAGTCAATAAAGCAGAAGTAGATGTTTTTTTCTGGGACTTTCCTGCTTTTTGATTATCCAACAGATGTTGGAAATTTGATCTCTGCTTTCTTTACCATTTCTAAATCCAGCTTGAACATCTGGACATTCACGGTTTATGTACTGTTGAAGCCTGGCTTGTAGAATTTTGAGCATTACTTTGCTAACATGTGAGATGAGTGCAATTGTGAGGTAGTTTGAACATTCTTTGGCATTGCCTTCCTTTGGGACTCTGGTATAGGCTATTTTTTATGTAAGTAGGCTTGAAGTGAAAGTAAAAGTGAAAGTGAAGTTGCTCAGTCTTGTCTGACTCTTTGCAATCCCATGGATACAGTCCATGGAATTCTCCAGGCCAGAACACTGGAGTGGGTAGCCTTTCCCTTCTCCAGGGAATTTTCCCAACCCAGGAATCCAACTGGGGTCTCCTCCATTGCAGGTGGATTCTTTACCAACTGAGCTATCAAGGAGGCTTGATATTAGTAAAAATTCAGGCTATGCTAGAAATTTTCATGATAGCAACACAAAAACAAGATTCCATGACTTAGATAAGTCATTGACTTTTTTTTTTCTCTATGAAATATTGTGCATTGTTCTATTATTTGTTTTTAATATATCTTATGACTGCAGCCATGAAATTAAAAGATGCTTACTCCTTGGAAGGAACGTTATGACCAACCTAGACAGCATNCATTTAGTTTGAGGAAAACCAATGTTTGGAGAGACTGTGATGCCACAGCAGCTTAGACAAGACAAAAAAAAAAAATGAGATTTCAGGATCTGTATTCAGAATAGAAGCAGAAGTGCTGACATGGGAAAGGGAAGACTTCATTTATTGTAGGAGGAAACTAAAACAAAAGGAAGGGTGCATATTCATGAGGATGGTCTTTTTTTGGCTCTTGTATTTTGCCTGAAGTATCAGAGAATGAGGAACACAGACAATTCATAAAATAAGTTAGCAAATCCTGTCCTTAAGAAAATTATTTTAAAATAGAATAACTCTGAACTCCAAAACCAATTCCTTCTGCTACTCTTTTGGTTCTTTTCTAAGCTTCCCTGGTGTCACAGTGGTGAAGACTCCATCTGCATTGCAAGAGACACAGGTTTGATTCCTAGGTTCGGAAGATGCCCTGTGAAAGAAATGGCAATGAATTTCGGTCTTCTTGCCTGGGAAATAACACGGAGAGAGGAGCCTGCTGGGCTACAGCCCATGGGCTCACAAAGAGCCAGACATGACTTAGCAACTAAACAACAGCAACAATTTCCTATCAATTCATTTCTCTGTTTACTCCATGGTGCATTAAAGTCACTTAAGTCCTGTCTGACTCTTTGTGACCTTATGGAGGAGATATATGAAAATATTAAAAGAAATAATACACAAAGTAGGGTCAAATAAAGGGTCTACACATAGTAGGNGGAGAGATTGGGGGCAGGAGGAGAAGGGGACGACTGAGGATGAGATGGATGGATGGCATCACTGACTCGATGGACGTGAGTCTGAGTGAACTCTGGGAGCTGGTCATAGACAGGGAGGCCTGGCGTGTTGCAATTCATGGGGTCGCAAAGAGTCAGACACGACTGAGCGACTGAACTGAACTGAACTGATGTCAAAGATGGTGATTTTTTTCCTCTTGGTTAGGCTGGGGTTATGATCTTTTGGAGGAAGACGGCAGAGGTTAAATACCATTCTCATCATGTCATATAAAGTGTACATATTATAAATGTGATGTATCATTGTCAATACTGAACTGGATCACCTGCCTGAAGCAGTGTTTATCAGTTATGTATGTTTGTTAAGCTTCTTTTCCTTGAAAGCATATATCTACATAAATTATTTGAAATTCTTCTTCATGAGAAATTTGTCTTCCCTCCCTTTTATTTAGTCAGTCATTTATTTATATCAGTTTGGATTCATGGGTATTCATTTTAAAGTTTGGATTATAATCCAATAGTACTTTATTTTGTTGCTCAGTTTTTTTCTATACAAACTGAAAATAATTTTAACATATCTTTTCTGATAATGGAAACATAAAAAATAATAAAGATTTAGAAGATTTGAACAGAGATTAACAAATTTGTATAATTCAGTATATAGATCTTTGTAGCTAACAATTAGAAAATACAAATTATTATCAAGAATGTATAATATATTTACAAAAATTTTCCTATAGAATGAGCAATAATGCAAATTTCAACAATTTCAAGAAACTGAAAAAAACTAGTTTATGTTTTCTGACCAGAGTGTGAAATTAAGCTAGTAATTAAAAGCAAAATTAGCAAGAAAATTACTAACAATTTTGAACTTGAGCAAAATGACTCACAATAAATAAATAAAAGAAAGAAAGAAAGAAATTACCCATTTCTTAAATGTGAGTTTTGCATGGAGATTTTCTTTGAAAGAGTTAAGTCTGAAAAAAGCAGGGGGGGAGTAACTTTGCAGTTGAGAAATCTAATGACACTACTTCAACTAGGTGATTAAGTTCAATATCAGTGGTCATAAATCAAGTTGATAGCTTATTCTCCAGTATGATAAGATGAGATGCACTTTAGTTCTGTGATTTTCTTCCCCCAAATGATAAGCCCTCCTTTAATTATAAGAAAAACAGCAGAAAAATTCCAATTAAAAAAATCATCTTATAATATGCCTGCCCGATACATTCAAAACTGCCATGATTATCTAAAACAAGAGAAATTTGAGGAATTGTCCCAGCTAAGAAAAAATTAGGGAGATATAATAACTAAATGTCTGCTATTCTGGATTCTTGGAAAATAATAAGAAGCTAAGGTAAAAACTAAGGGAATCTGAAGAGATATGAATTTGATTTAATAATTACATATTGATATTAGTTTACTGATTGTACCAAACATCATAATACTACAAGATGTTAATAATAGGGGACTATGTATATGTGTGTGAGAGGGGGTTAAGCTTGAAAATTCTCTGTAATATCTCCACAGTTTTTCTATAAGTATAAAACTATTCTAAAATAAAAAGTATGATTTTATAAAATAAACTATAGTGGAAATTAGTAAATATTTTAACTGAATAAAAATTGAACTAAAATATATAATTAATGGGATAAAGATATAAGATAAATACATCCCTGGAAAATTCTAGCCTTAAATATATATGCTACCATATTTCTAGCCTTAAATATATATGATACAAAAATCTAGAAAATAATGGTATGTAGCCATCTGAAGACAAAATGAAACAAAACAATTCTAAACAGGTTAAAAAAACAGCAGAAATAAATAAGAAAATTTTTCAAAAGATAAATTAGCAATCTCAAAAGTCAATCCTTTGGACTTCTAGTAAAAATTATTCACTAAGCAAGAAAAAATAGGAAAGAAGTCACAGACTAATGATATAAAAAATAAAATGAGATATAATTATATATTATAAAGCTTTAAAATATTAGAGCAAATTTTCAAGTGTTTTTTTTTTTTCCCATTTTAAGTTGAAATTTGCATGATATGAAGAAATTCCTTGAAAAATCACTTGAGGTAATGATGCTGAAGCTGAAACTCCAGTACTTTGGCCACGTCATGCGAAGAGTTGACTCATTGGAAAAGACTCTGATGCTGGGAGGGATTGGGGGCAGGAGGAGAAGGGGACAACAGAGGATGAGATGGCTGGATGGCATCAGTGACCTGATGGACGTGAGTGAGTGAACTCCAGGAGTTGGTGATGGACAGGGAGGCCTGGCATGCTGCGATTCATGGGGTCACAAAGAGTCGGACACGACTGAGCAACTGAACTGAACTGACATCTGATAAAAGAATAAGCAAGAGTTTTGAAAATTACTAAATAAATAAAATTTTAAATAAAATAAACTGTTTATTTAATAAACAAGATTTATTAAATAACATATACATTGCAAAAAGAAAATAAATTATCAGAATATCTAAGAAGAAATTAACTCAAAATTTACACTGATTTTTCAAAAATCCCTTACAAAGATGAGAATATTATGTGTTGTGTGAAAAAGTTTTATTGATGTCCACCTTCTCAAGATTCTATGCCCCCTATTCCCAGCACAATCGTTCAAGCTAGGCTTCAGCAGTACATCAGCTGAGAACTTCCAGATGTTCAAGCTGGGTATATATAAAAGGCAGACGAACCAAAGGTCAAAGTGCCAATATTTGCTGGATCACAGAGAAAGCAAAGGAATTCCAGAAAAACATCTATCTTTGTTTGACTGACTACACTAAAGCCTTTGACTGTGTGAATCAGAGCATACTATGGAAAACTCTTAAACAGATGATAATATCAGATAATCCTATTTGTCTCCTGAGAAACGTGTATCGGGTCAAGAAGCAACAGTTAGAACCTTATCTGAAATGACTGGTTCAAAACTGAGAAATAAATATGACTAGGTTGTGTATCATGAGAAATGCCAGACTGGATGAATTATAAGCTGGAATCAAGATTGCTAGGAGAAGTATCAACAACCTCAGATATGCAGATGATACCACTTTAGTTGCAGAAAGTGAAGAGAAACTAAAAATCCTCTTGATGAGGGTTAAAGACAAGAGTGAAAAAGCCAACTTAAAATTCAGTATTAAAAAAAGTAAGATCATGGCCTCTGGACCTATCACTTCAGGGCAAACAGAAAGGGAAAAACAGGAAGTAGTGACAAATTTCCTCTTCTTGGGCTCTAAAACCACAGTGAATGATGACTGCAGCCATGAAATTACAAGATTATTTCTTGGCATGAAAACTATGACAAACCTAGACAGTGTGTTAAAAAGCAAAGACATCACTTTGCCATCAAAGGTCCATATAGTCAAGGCTATGGTCTTTCCAAAAGTCATGTATGGGTGAAAGAGTTGGACCATAAAGAAGGCTGAGGTGAGGTGAATTCGCTCAGTCGTGTCCAACTCTAAGAAGGCTGAGTACTAAAGAATTGTTACTTTGGAACTATGGTGCTGGAGACAACGCTTGAGAGTCACTTGGACAGCAAAGAGGTCAAACTAATCAATCTTAAAGGATATCAGTCAACCCTGAATATTGATTGGAAGGACTGATGCTGAAGCTGAAGCTCCAGTACTTTGGCCACCTAATGTGAACAACTGACTCACTGGAAAAGACCCTGATTCTGGAAAAGATTAAAAGCAAAGAGAAGAGGGAAAAAGAGGATGAGATGGTTGGATGGCATCACCATTCTAATGGGCACGAACTTAGGCAAACTCCAGCAGATGATGAGGGACAGGGAGGCTTTGGTGTGCTGCAGTCCATGGGGTCACAAAGAGTCCAACATGACTTGGTGAATGAACAAATGAACACATTCTCAGCACCCCTGAATGTGATAAGCTATCACTCTTGTAATCATATTATTTTATATAATAGCTTATGTAAGAAAAAGGAAAATATCTAACTAGCCCTCATCTAATCACATACACCCCTCAAAACAGATATCTGTCTCAGGCTGGTTTCAGAATAAGAAGGTAGAATAGTTAGGACAAGAAATCAGAAATGGAGCTCAGAGAGATGAGAAGTATGAAAACAACTTAACACACTGTTTTTTTTTTTTGTTTGTTTTGGTTTGACAATGAAACAGTCATATAAGGAAATGGGGTGGGGGACAAGGAAGGGAGTTGGTCTTAAGCCAAAACAGACCCTTGACTGACAGGCAAGGAAGAAAGAGGGCCTGAACTCTACAGCATCCAATAGCCTGAATGACCTTGGAAGTTGTCTTCTCCAGAGCTTCCAGAAAGAAATACACACTTGCAAACATCTTTATTTTGGCTTTATGCTTTATGAGATCCTAAATTGAGACTCCCAGATGGTCAACAGCAAAATCAGATTGATTATATCTTTTGCAGCCAAAGATGGAGAAGCTCTATACAGTCAACAAAAACAAGACTGGAAGATGACTGTGACTCAGAACATAAACCCTTTATTGCCAAATTCAGACTTAAATTGAAGATAGTGGGAAAAAGCACTATACCATTCAGGTATGATCTAAATCAAATCCCTTATGATTATACAGTGGAAGTGAGAAATAGATTTAAAGGACTAGATCTGATAGACAGAGTGCCTGCTTACCTATGGACGGAAGTTCGTGACATTGTACAGGTGACAGGGATCAAGACCATCCCCATGAAAAAGAAATATAAAAAAGCAAATGGCTGCCTGAGGAGGCCTTACAAATAGCTGTGAAAAGAAGAGAAGTGAAAAGCAAAGAACAAAAGGAAAGATATACCCATTTGAATGCAGAGTCCCAAAGAATAGCAAGGAGAGATAAGAAAGCCTTCCTCAGTGATCAATGCAAAGAAATAGAGGAAAACAATAGAATGGGAAATACTAGAAATCTCTTCAAGAAAATTAGATATTCCAAGGGAACGTTTCATGCAAAGATGGGCTCAATAAAGGGCAGAAATGGTATGGACCCAACAGAAACAGAAGATGTTAAGAAGAGTTGGCAAGAATACACAGAAGAACTGTACAGAAAAGATCTTCATGACCCAGATAATCACAATGCTGTGATCACTCACCTAGAACTAGGTATCCTGGAATGTGAAGTCAAGTGGGCCTTAGGAAGCATCATTAGGAACAAAACTAGTGGAGGAGATGGAATTCTATTTGAGCTATTTCAAATCCTAAAAGATGATGCTGTGAAAGTGCTGCACTCAATATGTCAGCAAATTTGGAAAACTCAGCAGTGGCCACAGGACTGGAAAAGGTCAGTTTTCATTCCAATTCCAAAGAAAGGCAATGCCAAAGAATGTTCAGACTATCACACAATTGCACTCATCTCACACACTAGTAAAGTAATGTTCAAAATTCTCCAAGCCAGGCTTTAGCAATACATGAACCGTGAACTTCCAGATGTTCAAGCTGGTTTTAGAAAAGGCAGAGGAAACAGAGATCAAATTGCCAACATCTGCTAGATCAAAGAAAAAGCAAGAGAGTTCCAGAAAAACATCTACTTCTGCTTCATTGATTATGCCAAAGCCTTTGACTGTGTGAATCACAATAAACTGTGGAAAATTCTGAAAGAGATAGCAACACCAGACCACCTGACCTGTCTCTTGACAAACCTGTATGCAGGTAAGAAAGCAACAGAACTGGACATGGAACAAAAGACTGGTCCCAAATAGGAAAAGGAGTGTATCAAGGCTCTATATTGTCACTCTGCTTATTTAACTTTTATGCAAAGTACATGATGAGAAATGCTGTACTGGATGAAGCACAAGCCAGAATCAAGATTGTTGGGAGAAATATCAATAATGTCATATATGCAGATGACCCCACCCTTATGGCAGAAAGTGAAGAAGAACTAAAGAGCCTGTTGATGAAAGTGAAAGAGGGGAATGAAAAAGTTGGCTTAAAGTTCAACATTCAGAAAACTAAGATCATGGCATCTGGTCCCATCACTTCATGGCAAATAAACAGTAGCAGACTTTATTTTCTAGGGCTCCAAAATCACTGCAGATGGTGTCTGTAGCCATGAAATTAAAAGATGCTTATTCCTTTGAAGGAAAGTTGTGACCAACCTAGACAGCATATTTAAAAGCAGAGAGAGTGTTTTGCCAACAAAGCTCCATCTTGTCAAGGGTATGGTTTTTCCAGTAGTCATGTATGGATGTGAGAGTTGGACTATAAAGAAACCTGAGTGCCAAAGAATTGATGCTTTTGAACTGTGGTGTTGGAGAAGACTCTTGAGTGTCCCTTGGGCTGCAAGGAGATCTAATCCATCTATCCTAAAGATCAGTCCTGGGTGTTCATTGGAAGGACTGATGAAGCTGAAACTACAATACTTTGGCCACCTGATGCAAAGAGCTGACTCGTTTGAAAAGCCCCTGGTGCTGGGAAAGATTGAGGGCAGGAGGAGAAGGGTACGGCAGAGGATGAGATTGTTGGATGGCATCACCAACTCAATGGACATGAGTTTGGGTAAACTCCAGGAGTTGGTGATGGACAGGGAGGCCTGCTGTGCTACAGTTTGTGGGGTCACAAAGAGTCAGATATGACTGAGCAACTGAATTGAACTGAACTGAAACTGAGACTCCATTTTTGTTGTGCTCACACTCTTGACCCTTGGAAACTGTGTAATACATCTTTATAGATTCAAACCATACATTTAAGTCAAATCTGTGGCAATTTTTACCCAGAAAAAAGCAAAATATTACACTGCCCAATTTTTTTAAAGGTATGGAATAATCTTGATCTCAAAACTGATAAAGACATTGTATTATGTATTGTGTGCTCAATCATGTCTGACTCTATGTGGTCCCCACGGACTGTAGCCCACCAGACTCCACTGCCCATGGAATTTTCCAGGCAAGAATACTGGAGTGATATGCCATTTTCTATTACAAAGGATCTTCCTGACCCTGGATTGACCTTGTGTTTCTTGCATTGCAGGCAGTTTCTTAACCCCTGTGACACTGGGGAAGACATTGCAAGAACAGAAAAATAACATCTTGTATGATCAAAAATAAAAATCCAAAACAAAATACTACCAAATGAATTTTATTATATACTGAAAATGATTATATATTGTGACTAAAATGGATTAATTCCAGGTATATTGTTTGCTATGTCATTCAATAATCAATCACTGTTGTTGCCGTTGTTATTCAGTCACTGTCGTGTCTGATTCTTTACTACCCTGTGAACTGCAGCACAACAATCTTTCCTGTGCTTCACTATCTCCCTGAGTTTGCTCAAGCTCATGTCCATTGAGTTAATGATTCAATCCAACCATCACATCCTCTGTCACCTTCTTCTCCTCCTGCCTTCAATCTTGCCCAGCATCAGGTTCTTTCCCAATGAATCAACACTTCGTATCAGGTGGCCAAAGTATTGGAGCTTCAGCTTGAGTATCAGTCCTTCAAATAAATATTCAGAGTTGATTTCCTTTAGGATTGATTGGTTTGATCTTGATGTACAAGGGACTCTCAAGTTTTTTCTCCAGCACTACAGTTCAAAAGCATAAATTTTTCAGTGCTCAGCCTTCTTTACGGTCCAACTCTTACATCTTTACATTACTAATGGAAAAACTGTAAATTTGACTATACAGATTTTTGTTGAGAAAGTGATGTCTCTGTTTTTTAATATATTATCTAGGTTTTTCATAACTTTCCTTCTAAGGAGTAAGTGTCTTTTAAATTCATATCTGCAGCCACGATCCTCAGTGATTTTGGAGCCCAAGAAAATGAAATCTATCACTGTTTCCAGTTTATCCCCCCTTATTTGCTGTGAAGTGATGGGACCAGATTCCAGGATCTTAGTTTTTTGAATGTTAAGTTTTAAACCAGCTTCTTTTTCCACATTCATCAAGAGGTATTTAGTTCCGCTTCACTTTCTGCCATTAATGTTGTATCATCTTCATATCTGAGGTTGTTGATATTTCTCCTGCCAATACTGATTTCATCTCATGCTTCATCCAGCCTGGCATTTTGCACAACGTACTCCATTGTTTCTTGGGAATTTGTGCCCAAAGTGGTAGGTATAATGGTCATCTGAATTAAATTCACCCATACCCATCCATTTTCAGTTAAGCTCAGTCACTCAGTCATGCACAACTCTTTGCAGCCTCATGGACTCCTGCACGCCAGGCTTCCCTGTTCATCACCAACTCCAGAGCTTGCTCAAACTCATGTCCATTGAGTTGGTGATGCCATTCAATCATCTCATTCCATGTTGTCCCTTTCTCCTCATGCCTTCAAATTTTCCCAACATCAGGGTCTTTTCCAATGGGTCAGTTTTTCGCATCAGGTGGCCAAAGTACTGGAGTTTCAGCTTCAACATCAGTCCTTTTAATGAATATTCAGGACTGATTTACTTTAGGATTGACTGGTCTGATTTGCTTTCAGTCTAAGGGATTCTCAAGAGTCTTCACCATCACCACGGTTCAAAAGCATCACTCTGGTGCTCAGCTTTCTTTATAGTCAAACACTCCCATCCATACACGACTACTGAAAAAAACATAGCTTTGACTAGACAGACCTTTCTTGGCAAAGAAATGTCTCTGCTATTTAATATCCAGTCTAGGTTGGTCATAGCTTTTCTTCCAAGAAACAAGCATATTTTAATTTCATGGCTGCAGTCACCATCTGCAGTGATTTTGGAGCCCTCCCAAAATAAAGTCTGACACTGTTTCCACTGTTTCCCCATCTATTTGCCACAAAGTAATGGAAAACAATGCAATGATCTTCATTTTTTTTGAATGTTGAGATTTACACCTGTTTTTTCACTCTCCTCTTTCACTTTCATTAAGAGATTCTTTAGGTCTTCTCTGATATTTGCCATAAGGGTGGTGTCATCTGCATGTCTGAGGTTATTGATATTTCTCCTGGCTCTCTTGATTCCAACTTGTGCTTTATCCAGCCAGGCATTTAGCGTGATGTAGTCTGCTTAAAACTTAAATAAGCAGGGTGACGATATACAGCCTTGACATATTCCTTTCCTGATTTGCAAACAGTCTGCTCTTTGATGACTGGTTCTAGTGGTTGCTTTTGACCTGCATATAGATTTCTCAGGAGATAGGTAATGTTGTCTGGTATTTCCATCTCTTCAAGAATTTTCCACAGATTTTTGTGATCTACACAGTCAAAGACTTTGGCATAGTCAATAAAGCAGAAATATTATTTTTTTCTGGAGCACTCTTGCTTTTTCAATGATCCAACGGATGTTGGCATTTGATCTCTGGTTCCTCTGCCTTTTCTAAATTCAGCTTGAACATCTGGAAGTTCATGTACTGTTGAAGTCTGGCAAATTTTGAGCATTACTTTGCTAGAGTGTGAAATGAATGCAATTGTGTGGTAGTTGAGTATTTTTGGTCATTGTCTTTTTTGGGGATTGGAATGAAAAAATGGAGTAAAGCTCTATACTGTCAGCAAAAATATACTAGGAGCTGACTGTGGCTCAACTCATGAACTCCTTATTGCAAAATTCAGGCTTAAATTGAAGAAAGTAGGGAAATCAACTAACCATTTAGGTATGACCTAAATCAAATCTCTTACAATCATACAGTGGAAGTGACAAATAAATTCAAGCAACTAGATCTGATAAACAGAGTGCCTGAAGATCTATGAACAGAAGTTAGTGACATTGTACATGAGGCAGTGATCAAGACTATTCCCTCTCCCCCAAAAAAATGCTAAAAGGCAAAATGGTTGTCTGAGGAGGCCTTACAAATAGCTGAGACAAGAAGAGAAGCTAAAGGCAAAGGAGAAAAGGAAAGATATATCCATTTGAATGTAGAGTTCCAAAGAAGAACAAGGAGAGATAACAAAGCCTTCCTCAATGATCAATGCTAAGAAATAGAGGAAAACAACAGAATGGGATAAACTGCAGATCTCTTCAAAAAAGTTAGAGATACCAAGAGGACATTTCATGCAAAGATGGGAACAATAAAGGACAGAAATTGTACGGACCTAACAGAAGTAGAAGATATGAAGAAGAGGTGGCAAGAATACACAGAATAACTATACAAAAAAGATCTTCATGACCCATGTAACCATGATGGTGTTATCACTCATCTAGATCCAAACATCCTAGAATATGAAGTCAAGTGGGCTTGAAGAAGTATCACTATGAACAAAGCTAGATTGGAGGTGATGGGATTCCTGTGGAGCTATTTCAAATCCTAAAAGATGATGTTGTGAAAGTGCTGCACTCAATATGCCAGCAAATTTGGAAAACTCAGCAATGGCCACAGGACTGGAAAATATCAGTTTTCATTCCAGTCCCAAAGAAGGACATTCCCAAGGAATGTTCATTGCAGTTGTCTCATATGCTGGCAAAGTAATGCTCAAAATTCTCCAAATCAGGCTTCAAGAGTATGTGAAGCATGAACTTCCAGATGTTCAAACTGGATTTGCAAAAGGCAGAGGAATGAGAGATCAAATGGCCAACATTCACTGCATCATAGAAAAAGCAAGAGAATTCCATAAAAACATCTACTGTTGCTTTATTGATTACACCAATGCATTTGACTGTGTAGATCACAATAAATTATGGAAAATTCTTCAAGAGATGGGAATACCACAGCACCTGAACTGAACCCTGTGAAATCTGTATGCAAGTTAAGAAGAAGCAGTTAGAACTGAACATGGAACAAGAGGCTGATTTCAAGTCGGGACAGGAGTACGTCAAAGCCGTATATTGTCACCCTACTTATTTAACTTATATGGAGAGTACATCATGTGAAATGCTGGGCTGCATGAAGCACATGCTGGAATCAAGATTGCCAGGATAAATATCAAAAACCTCAGATATGCAGATGACTCCATCATTGGGGCAGAACATGAAAAGGAACTGAAGAGCCTCTTGATGAAATGAAAGAGGAGAGAGAAAACATTGGCGTAAAACTAAACATTCAAAAAACGAAGATCATCTCATCTGGTCCCATCACTTCATGGCAAATAGATGGGGAAACAATGGAAACAGTGAAAGACGTTATTCATTTACTTATCTATTTAAGGATCCAAAACCACTGCAGATGGTGACTGCAACAATGAAATTAAGAGACACTTGCTCCTTGGAAGAAAAGTTATGACCCACCTAGACAGCATATTAAAAAGCAGAGACATTACTTTGCTGACAAGTGTCCATTTAGTCAAAGCTATGGCTTTTCCAGTAGTCTTGTATGGATATGAGAGTTGGATCATAAAGCAGGCTGAAGTATTGATGCTTTTGAACTTTGGTGTTGGAGAAGACTCTTGAGAGTCCCTTGGATGGCAAAGAGATCAAACCAGTAACTCCTAAAGCAAATCAGTCCAGAGTATTCATTGGGAGGACTAATTCTGAAGCTGAAATTCCAATTCTTTGGCCACCTGATGTGAAGAACTAACTCCTTAGAAAAAAACCCTGATGCTGGGAAAGTTTGAAGGCAGGAGGAGAAGAGTTCAATAGAGGATGAGATGGTTGGATGGCATCACGGACTCGATGGACATGAGTTTGAGCAAGCTCTGGGAGTTGGTGATTGACAGGGAAGCCTGGTGTGCTGTAGTCCATGGGGTCACAAAGAATCAGACATGACTGAGCAACTGAACTGAACTGATTATGGCAATATACTTTGCTGACATTTTCTGGGTGCTTTTTTTTTTCTTTTGGAAACAATGAGTCAACAGAGAATAACAAAGCTGCAAGACACATGCTTAATACGTGAAACAAAAAATCAAGCATTTGTAAGTTTTATGATCTTTCTGCAAAAATGTTGTACATTAGGATGATACTAGAAAATAAAGGCAGTGATTTGTGGGAAATGAGTTAAACTATGAGAGTGTATTTTAAATTATTCTATTTTGGAAGAAAAATGTCTTGTCTCTCATCACTCTTTTTATCTCTGTATCTATCTCTCTCTATTTCTGTCTATCTCTTTATCTCTGTCTACCTCTCTCACACACAAACACAAAAGATTATTTTTTCACATTCAAATAATCTTCTTATGAAAGTTTGATGGTATATTTAAACTTACCTGAGTGTGCCACACTTTTGTCATTTTAAAATGAATTTCTCCTGGAGAAATATCCATGCAAACGAGTTGAAAGGGTATTGCATACTGTGAAATGGAATGGACATAAATTCATGAACTATGGCCTCACTGCTTACTTATTTCAATGTTCAATCAATAGTGACTTTTCCTGATACTTTGTGCATATGTGAAGATTAATTAGAGAAAAAGATGAACAAGAGGTTCAATCATGGAAAGTTTTATGGAGAGGGGAAAAAAGGGAAATCTCAAATGCACCCAGCTAGCCATCAAGAGGAAACTGCAAACCTGGTTGGGAAAGCACAGGTCAAAAAAAAAAAAAAGACACTGAAACACAGAGAGTCTCTTTCATGGCTCAGCAGAGCTTGAACTGACCACCCAAGAAACCAAGAAGCAGCACTTTGGATATGGTGTGTGAAACAAAAAATCAAGCATTTGTAAGTTTTATGATCTTTCTGCAAAAATGTTGTACATTAGGATGATACTAGAAAATAAAGGCAGTGATTTGTGGGAAATGAGTTAAACTATGAGAGTGTATTTTAAATTATTCTATTTTGGAAGAAAAATGTCTTGTCTCTCATCACTCTTTTTATCTCTGTATCTATCTCTCTCTATTTCTGTCTATCTCTTTATCTCTGTCTACCTCTCTCACACACAAACACAAAAGATTATTTTTTCACATTCAAATAATCTTCTTATGAAAGTTTGATGGTATATTTAAACTTACCTGAGTGTGCCACACTTTTGTCATTTTAAAATGAATTTCTCCTGGAGAAATATCCATGCAAACGAGTTGAAAGGGTATTGCATACTGTGAAATGGAATGGACATAAATTCATGAACTATGGCCTCACTGCTTACTTATTTCAATGTTCAATCAATAGTGACTTTTCCTGATACTTTGTGCATATGTGAAGATTAATTAGAGAAAAAGATGAACAAGAGGTTCAATCATGGAAAGTTTTATGGAGAGGGGAAAAAAGGGAAATCTCAAATGCACCCAGCTAGCCATCAAGAGGAAACTGCAAACCTGGTTGGGAAAGCACAGGTCAAAAAAAAAAAAAAGACACTGAAACACAGAGAGTCTCTTTCATGGCTCAGCAGAGCTTGAACTGACCACCCAAGAAACCAAGAAGCAGCACTTTGGATATGGTGATCAAGAGGAAGGAAACATACGTTGTTAAGGTTTGAATGTTAGCTGTAGCAGTATTTTGGTATATAAACTAGTATTAAATATAAAGAAGAGTAGTTACTTTGATAGCTTGAAGGTGCTTTTCCTATTTTTTTTAACTTTAACTTTGTTTCTTATTCTACTATTGTTCATTATTTCTTTTGGATTTCCTAGTAGGTAATGATAACCCTGGGATTTCTTTGGAAGGAATGATGCTAAAGCTGAAATTCCAGTACTTTGGCCACCTCATGAGAAGAGTTGACTCATTGAAAAAGACTCTGATGCTGGGAGGGATTGGGGGCAGGAGGAGAAGGGGACGACAGAGGATGAGATGGCTGGATGGCATTACGGACTCGATGGACGTGAGTCTGAGTGAACTCCGGGAGATGGTGATGGACAGGGAGGCCTGGCGTGCTGCAATTCATGGGGTCGCAAAGAGTCGGACACGACTGAGCAACTGAACTGAACTGAATGATAACATCTTGAAATATGACATATATAACTTTAAATTTTACATGTGTATGTCTATTTGTTTATTTATTTATTTTTTACTTCCTTCAATGCTTTTGTTGTTGACTCATAGGAGAATTAGCAGGCATCATTACCCTCTCTCCTTTTTTAATAGGAAGTCTTTTAATATTTGATCACCAAGAATGTTATTTTATGGTGAACTATCCTTAACAAATTAAGAACAATTCTTTTAACTTATTATTTGCTATAAATATTCAGTTTGGGAACTTAGTTTGCAATTATGTATTGCAATCAAATGAAGAGGAACTGAAAAACCTCCTGATGAAAGTAAAAGAGGAGAGTGAAAATGTTGGCTTAAAGCTCAACATTCAGAAAACGAAGATCATGGCATCCGATCCCATCACTCCGTGGGAAATAGATGGGGAAACAGTGAAAACAGTGTCAGACTTTGTTTTTTTTTTTTTTTTTTTTTTTTGGAGGGGGGGCTCCAAAATCACTGCAGATGGTGACTGCAGCCATGAAATTAAAAGGCACTTACTCCTTGGAAGAAAAGTTATGACCAACCTAGATAGCATATTCAAAAGCAGAGACATTACTTTGCCGACTAAGGT